>PVIA01015539.1:0-22360 GCA_004024845.1 Tonatia bakeri | reverse complement strand
AAATAACATTTTTAATTTCTCCCAAATCATACACTACCAGTATAGCAATGGTTATTTTTTTCAGTTCTGTATCTTCACTACTATACAGAATGCTGCAGTTGATATGGGTGTGCATGCACTGCTTTGAATGTGTATTCTCATATTCTTTGGGTGACTCCCCAGAAATGGAATTGCTGTGTCCTGTGGTACCTGTTTGCCAATTTTTGAGGAACCTTCTTCTTAGTGGCTGCATAAGCGTTCTTATTTCTCCATGGCATTGCTGGTGCTCATTTGTTGATTTATTTGTAATTGCCATCCTGTTACATGTGTGATGGTATTTCATTGTGGGTCCAAGTTTCATTTCTCTGATGATGAATGATGTTGAATATCTTTTCATATGTCTTTTGGCCATCTTTCTGTCCTGTTTCAAGAAATATCTATTCAGGATGTCTACCATTTTTTAATCAGATTGTTTGATTTTTTTCAATGTTGTGTGAGTTCTTTATATATTTTGGATATTTAGCATCATTGGTGGATGACTTTCCCTATTTGGTAGATTGGTTATTTGTTTCTTTGTTTTGTCGATGGTTTCCTTTGCTGTGCAAAAACTTACATTGTTGTAGTCTTATTTGTTTGTTTTTTCTTGATTGCTATACCTACCTACATATGTACACATACTTGTAAGATCTACAGCAGATATCATTGACTATCTATCCTTTATTCCAGTGTTTTCATAGTTCCCGGTCTTACATTCTGGTTTTTAATTCATTTTGAGTGTATTTTGGTACATGGCATAAGAAGGTGGTCTATTATATTATTTTCTATGTATTAGTTCAGTTTCTTTTGCACAACTTATTGACACTAACTTTAGTTGAGTTTTGATAACCCACTACC
Source organism: Tonatia bakeri (assembly GCA_004024845.1). NCBI lineage: Eukaryota > Metazoa > Chordata > Mammalia > Chiroptera > Phyllostomidae > Tonatia > Tonatia bakeri. Next base: position 21,487 of record PVIA01015539.1, on the reverse strand, counting down.
GATGGCCCAGCCTCTCTCGCACAACTTAAGAAAGAATCTGTCTATTCTCATTGTGTGTGCCTAACTTTTTTCTTATAGATTAGTTAACCATATGTCTTTGGTCATTTCTAAAATTGTGTTACTTCTTTTATCATGGTGTTTTTTTAAGATAACTTTATATATTCAGAATGCTAAATTTTTAGAAAATAATATGCTTTGCACTGATTTTCTTCCTTTCCACAGGTTGTGTTTTTCACTCACTGATGATGTGCAGAAGTTTTTCTATTAGGTATAGTTGTATTTGTCTCTATTTACTTTGTTTACCTTTTCTTTTGGTGTTATAGTGAAAAAAATATGTCAAAATCTTTTTTATACCTTTTCATTTAGTAGATTAACAGTTATTGGTTTTATGTTAAATTTGTCCTCCATTCTTATTCTCTATTTGTATATTATTTCATGTAGAGTCCAACTTTACTCATTATTTTAGACATGGACAACCAGTTTTTTCAGCAGTCTTTGATGATGTGAATATCCTTTTCTTATTTGGCTATATTCAGCATCCTTGTGGAAGCTCCTTTGACCTTATACAGGAGAAGTTGTATGTAGGCTCTTTCATCCTCCGTGTTTAATTATATATGTCTGTCTTAATGGTTTTATATCCTTTATTGATAAGAGAAGCTTTGAAATATGTTTTTAAGAATATTTTATTTATATAGTTTTATGGAGAGGGGATTGAGGGAAGAGAACAGGGAGAGAAACATCCATATGCAAGAGCAACATCACTTGGTTGCATCTGTCCTGCTTCCAAAGGGGAGATGACCTGCAACCCAGGCATCTTGGAATTGAATTTGCCACCTTTTGGGGGGAATAATGCTCAACCCACTAAGTTATACCAGTCAACCCCCATCTTAATCTTAGAGTGAACTATTCTATTTTTGCGAAAAGTGTCATTGGATTTTGATAGGTATTGCTTTAAATGTTTAGATCACCTGAGGTACTACTGATGGCCTACACTAATCATTCCAATGTATAATCATGGGATAAATTTTTTTGAAGTTTAATTTATTAATCCTCTTGTGAAAAATCTGCAGAGTTCGCTCCGATAAAGTCACTGAGGTATCTTGACTCATTTTTTTTGTTGTTAGCACCAGTATTGGCCTTTGCAGTCCCCCTGACTTTTTTCATTGTGTTCTTGTGTACCTATCTCTGTTTTCTTCTTATATTGGCCATTTTGTACAAGTGTATGTTTGGAATATTTTTTGTGTATGTAATTTATTGGATCATAAATCAAGACAAAGCCAGTTGTCTTACCATTTCCAGAATGGGTTCTGAATCCCAACACAAAGCTTACATCTGGGCTGGTCCTACACCTTTTGACTATTTTTTTTTAATTGCCTGAAGAGGAACAAGTATGGCATGACCAAGTACTGTTTCACAAAATTGACCATGTAACTATGACCTTTCATCATTGAAAATGTTACATCTAGTTGTGGTTGTGGTTTCTTGTTTTTCTGGTGCAATCTATCAAGAATCAGAATTCCGTTTTAATCAAATATCTTATGCTGAAAGGCAACATAAGCCACAAGAGCCATTACCCTGAGACATAGAGTGGCCAGGAAATCAGTGAAAAGAATGGAGACCAGAGCTCTAACTCTAAACAGTTCAGCTAAGAAGTAATTCATCAACGGTTCCATATTTCTGGAAGGAAAGGAAATTATATCAATACATGCTACATCCTTAATGAAACAGACAATTCTTACTCTTTTCTGCATGCCTTTCTCTGTAATCACAGGGATCTAGGCCACAATGTGATCAGCAGGCACAAAATCACACTACAAAGACCAGCCCCTTAATAAAAGTAAAGGTATTTGCTTCATTAATTTAAATACTGCACATTTTTGTATTCACACATAAATTACTGTATCATTTATGATGGTGACCAATCTTCAAGCAGCAAGGAAGAAAACTGAATTTTTCGTTCATTTTTTTCTTTAATATAAACTTTTTGATGTGACTTTCTCATTATACCTTTTCTTGCTTTGAACATTTAACTTTCTTGAGGAGCCCTCAAAAATGGAATGTGGTCAAAACCTCCTGGTAAGGTCAGTGTATGCTCCCCAGAGTGTCAAAGCTGTGAAACTTTATTTTGTATCTTGCAGCTCTATCATCTGAAGACAACCAGGACTTGTTGAGAAAGCCAGGGATGGAAGATTTATTCTCTGAAGTAATACTGGTAAGATACTGAAGGTGTGCCTTTGATAATGTAATGAACGTTGATAAGAAAGTATGTGATGAGGAAAAAGGATGTTAAAAGGAATTTAACTAACTTAGGACAATTATTCCTTGAAAAAATCCTTGTTACCTCTACAGATCAAAGATGGTACACATTAGGGAAATATCCTACTTTAAGTCAGTGACAATGTAGATAAATGTGTGTCTAAATGTGAAGACTAGAAACAATTTCCTGAGTGTGTATATTCTTGCAAAGGCAGGACATTTAGGAATTCACATAATCCATGGTGTGAATAATCATTTGAATTGATTAAATTGTAAATTTAGATTAAATTTTCAGTCAGTGCTTTCTAAAATTTAGTGATATATAATGCACATGCAATTTAAATATGATCTTTTTTTAAATTAAATACTGATTATCCTTTGTTGAGAAATAAGAGTTGTTTTCATATTTAAATATGTATCATGTTGTATACTTGGGGTGATTTTTAAAAAAAAATTGATTGATTTTTAGAGGGGAAGGGAGGGAGAAAGAGAAAGCCAAACATTGTTTTGTCAGAGAAACCTTAATTGGTTGCCATTTGCACACACCCTTACAGTAGATGGAACCTATGATCTAGGCTAGCTCCCTGATTGGAACTAGAATTGGAAAGCCTTCACTTTGTGAAACAGTGCTTAACCAACCTGTCACACCCTCTATGGCTGGTTGCATTTTTTAATACATACAATCAACATTGTTTAGTAGATGTCACAGAATAGTTATTTGGGGATAAGTGTACATGTGTAATGAAATTAAAGCTGTTACTAATGGCCTTTCTGTCTTCATTAATTACCAGAGTACATATAGCGAAGACAGAAGTTATCAAGATAATGAACATTGGAAAAATTTTGACCATGGGTTTAATCCTTACAAACATCAGAATCTTCAGCTTCCAGACAACCATTATAAAGGCCAAAAACTCTTTGACAGAATGTCAAATTACAGCACACATCAGGTTATTCCTATTGTGGAGGAAACAAACAAACAAGGTAAATGTGTCCAGTCTCTGAAGCAATCCTCCAATCACATTAAACAAGGAAATATTGGTACCAACAAAGTCACTTACAAACATGTACCGTGTAGCAAAGTCTTCAGTCATATACTCAATCGAAATAGACTTAAGAAATGCCAGACTGTAGAAAACCGTTGTGAATATAAAGAATGTGGAAAAACATTCAGTCAGCCTTCAGCTCTTAGTGTACATCAGAAAATTTATGCTGGAAAGAAGTTCTACAAATGTAAATTGTGTGGCAAAGCCTTTAAAAGGCATTCAAATTTTACTGCACATGAGAAAAGAATTCATACTGGGGAGAAACGTTACCAGTGCAGAGAATGTGGTAAAGCCTTTAGCAAGTTGTCATACCTTACACGGCATGAGAGAATTCATACAGGAGAAAGGCCTTATCAATGTAGAGAATGTGGTAAAGCCTTTAGCCAGTCCTCAGGGCTTACTCAACATCAGAAAATTCATACCGGGGAAAAGCCTTATAAATGTAGAGAATGTGGTAAAGTCTTTAGCAAGTTGTCATACCTTACACGGCATGAGAAAATTCATACGGGAGAAAGGCCTTATAAATGCAGAGAATGTGATAAAACCTTTATGTGGTTGTCAAACCTTACACGACATGAGAGAGTTCATACTGGTGAGAAGCTTCATCAATGTAGAGTATGTGGTAAAGCTTTTAACCAGTCCTCAAAACTTAAATGCCATCACAGAATTCATACTGGAGAAAAGCCATATAAATGTAAAGAATGCGATAAATCCTTTCGCCAGTCCTCAGCCTTTATTCACCATCAGAAAGTTCATACTGGAGAGAAGCCTTATAAATGTAGAGAATGTGGTAAAGCCTTTACGGAGTCCTCAATCCTTACTAAACATCAGAGAATTCACACTGGGGAGAAGCCTTATAAATGTAGAGAATGTGGTAAAGCGTTTACAGAGTCCTCAACCCTTACTAATCATCAGAGAATTCATACTGGAGAGAAGCCTCATGAATGTGGAGAATGTGGTAAAACTTTTAGGGTGTCCTCAACCCTTACCAAACATCTAAGAATTCATACTGGAGAGAAGCCTCACAAATGTAAAGAATGTGGTAAAGCTTTTAGGGTGTCCTCAACTCTATCTAAACATCAAAGAATTCATACTGGAGAGAAGCCTCATGAATGCAGAAAATGTGGTAAAGCTTTTAGGGTGTCCTCAACCCTTATTCAACATCAGAAAATTCATACCTCTTAGAAGTCTTATAAATGAAGAGGATGTGGCAAATCCTTTAGGCAGTCCACCACTGTTAGAATAAAGAAGTCATAATGTAGAAAACCCTTACTCATGTAGAGAATTTATAAATCATTTTGCCAGCCCTCAAATCTTACTCAAGATTAGAAAATTCATACGGGTGTAAAGCCTTATATGTGTAGAAAATGTGGCAAGACCTTTAACCAAGGTTTAAACTTGATTGGATATCAGAAAATTTATACTGGACAAAAATTCTCCAGATGTAACAGTTGTAAAGTTTTTAACAATACTCAAAACTCACTCAGCATCACAGATTTTATGAGACTGGAGAGAAGGCTTGGGAATATGTAGAATATAGTAAATACAAAAAGAGACCTACAGATACAAGGAATGTGATAAAGCCTTTTCTTTGCAGTGGATTCTTACTAGATTTTGTATAATTCATTCTCAAGTTTTACAGATGTGAAAATGTGGAAAGCCACTATCTGCCACTCATTAATTACTAAATATCAGAATTTACAAAAGAGGTAAATGTTAGAAATGTAAATAATATGGCAAAGCCTTTATTTGCTTCTCAAAACGTACTCCTCAGATCATTATGGAGACAGCTTGTATTACCAAACAGACCCATGGTGTGGAGACAAAATACTATTACCAAATGGACCCCCCTTTTTTTCACAGGGTCCTCCTGTTTTATGTTCATCTTGTTGGCTGCCAGGAAGTTATGGCTCTCAATGTCAGAGATCGGTGAAAACGAAAAGAATTATTCAAAAGTTGTACAGACTTAGAATAATGACTTAATGTCTTTGTTAAAATCCCAAAGTCCCTTAAAACACCCACAAACACACAGAATCCTCCCTTTCCCCTTGCCCAGTCTGGGGTACCGTATCTCAGGGAAAGAAATGGATGTCAGTGGCTCTGGTAGGCCCTGATTCTTTTCAGTAATCTGTACTCAGCTGGCAGGCCTCCTGTGGTTCCCAGCACCATCAGCTGTGTTGCCAGGATCTCCAGTTAATCCAAAACTATGTGGTACCTTCTCATGACCCACCAGCAAGAGTCCCTTCACCCCTATGCTTCCCACAGCGTGTTTCCTGCATTCTTCCAAACTGCTCAGGAGAGCTCTGCATCACTGCTACATCTTGCTTTCCAGTTTCCTAAGCTGTGTGGCAAAGGGAATCCCAAAGCCAAAGTTGCATGGTCCCCTCTTACTCCAAGCTTTCACTCAGGCACTGCAATCAAGGGGAGCTGCTTCCCAGTTACATCCGGGGTGGAAGTTATTCCCATCTCCCTGGCTGAAAGTATAGCCACAGCTATTTAACATATCCATGAAACAAGTTAAAAGTTATAGATATGTTAAATGACCATGCCTGAGGTTAATTACAAAACTGCTGCTATGCAGAACAACTCTCACTGACCCTTCTCCTTGTGTCCCATCCCTCCGCTCAGAGTTGTAGCCTATATTTTTAAAACATCCTATAATTTTAATATTTCCTAGACACCCTGAGTTCTGGACCCCATTACAAATACCTCTTTGGGGCCCCCCACCTGGCTGCACCCTCTGCACTTGGAGATGTAAAAAGTATGGGAAAGCATTTATATTGGAATTTGTACATTACTAAATATCATATAAAACATTGACAGAAGACATAAAACATTGACAAAAAACAATGGAAAATGTGGCACATTTTTTCACTACTGTTGGCTGTCCCACCCAACATGAGACCAATCACAGTGGAGAGAAGCCTTACAAATGTAAAATGTGAGGCAAAGCTTTAAAATGGCATTCATGTCTTACCCTATGTGAGAGATGAATTCATACTGGGGTGAAATTTTGCAAGTATAGAGAATGTAACAAGTCCTTTAGATCAGTAAGCACCATCACAGGATTTATACTGTTTAGGAAGACACATAAATGTAGATGATGTGGCAAAGCTTACATCCAGTCCTCAAGTTGTAGTGACCGTCAGCAATGTACTGGAGGAAAGCTGTATAATTATGTACTGACTGTGTGCAATGCCTTTAATTGCTCCTCAAAAATTACTTGAAATTAGGGTATTCCTACTGGAGTGAAACCTTACAAATGTAGTCTAGGTGACAAAAGTTTTAATTATCATGGATCTCTTACCCAACATGAGAGAATTCATACTGAAGAAAAACCATACCAAGAATACAGAGAATTTGGATAAGGTTTTAACCATGATTCAAAACTTATTCTGTATTGGAGAATTCATGTGTCCCCTAAAGGGACACAATAAAAATATGAACAATTTAAAAATAACTTTTACCATTGGTCAAGCCTCATTCAATATCAGAGAATTTATTTTGAAGACAAGTGCTACAGATGTATCAAACCTGATGAAGTCCTTAATCCTCATTAATACCTACTTAACATCCTATTCATACTGGAGAAAAGCCAAAGAGATAAAAAATGTGGAAAAGCTTTAAGAAGTACTCTGACCTTACTCAACATCAGATTCATTCTAAAGAGAAAACATATGAATGAAAAGAATGTTTAAAACTTTTTTGCACATTAATAGCTTATTTGACACATGAGAATTCATACGAGATGAAAATCTTAAAGGTCTGTGAATTTACAAATTAGGTGGGTTTCAGTTATCTACTTTGCCATAGAAGACTGAGGACATACTAATCCTCAATATATGGACAAAATCTGAATGGAGATACTGTGTGGTTGACTCTGAACTTTGTTGAATGTCACCACGAGGGCATATTTTTTGCATAAGAAAGAGAAACAATCCCTGGCCGGGTAGCTCGGTTTATTAAACTATTGTTCCGATTCAGCAAGATTGCAGGTTTGATCCCTGGTCAGAGCACATACAAGAACCGTCAATGAATGCACAAATAAGTGGAATAACAAATGGACATTTCTCTCTCTGTCTGTAAAATAATTTTTTTGAAAAGATAAATATTAAGAATATTTTTATTTTGTAATAACTGGTTGGAATAAAATTTATATAGCTCTGGCTGGTTGTGCTCAGTGGGTTGAATTGGTTTATATTTTTGTGCATGAATGTATAAATGTGCAAGTCAATGGTTTTTGTAAATGTCATTTTTTCATAAGTTTTTTAATTTAATAATTGAAATGATATCTTGAGCTCTGGTTGATGTAGCTCAGTGGACTGAGTGCTGACCTGTGAACCAAAGGGTCACTGGTTCAATTCCCAATCAGGGCACATGCTTGGGTTGTAGGCTGGGTCCCGCTCAGTAGGGGGCACATGAGAGGCAACCACACATTGATGTTTCCCTCCCTTTCTTTCTCCTTCTCTTCCCCTCTAAAAATAAATAAATAAAACTTTTAAGAAAGGAAATGGTATTTTGAATATATTCCACAGTTGTAATTAGAAGGGTAGTAACATGTGTATACATTAGTGAGCACAAATTTAATAACTATGTAATTCCATGTTAAAGTACATTTTAAATTTTTCAGAGAATGCTTTGTCCTTGTACTTTTAAGGTTATGTCAGTTACATAACTATTTTATTCTTTAGGTTCAATTCTAAAGGCCATGGTGTTTGGCAAGTTAACTCATAGCTTTAGACCTTAGGCAAGTATTTTACTATATCTGTGACACGTTTTCTTCTCTGTAAGATGGGGACAACTCTGTTTCTAGTGAGCCATTATGTTGATAAGAAGTTAAACATAAACTATTTAAGTAATGCCTAGCACATAGGACATATTCAAAACTTTTAGTTACTGCCCTGGCTGGTGTTGCTCAGTGGGTTGAGCATCAGAGAGTGAACCAAAAAGTCATCAGTTTGATTCCTGGTCAGGCCACATGCCTGGGTTACAGGCAAGGTCCCCAGTTGGGGATGTGCAAGAGGCTGTGGTCAATGTTTCTCCCACACATACTCGCTTTTCTCCCTTTTTACCTCTTTTCTCCTCTTTGCAAAGTAAATAAATATAATCTTTACAGAAATATATTTTCAAGCTTTGGGTGGTGTGGCTTAGTTGAGTGGAGTGTTGTCCTATAGCCAAAGGGTTGCAGGTTTGATTCATGGTCTGGGCACATACCTGGGTTGCAAGTTAAATCCCCTGTCTGGGTGTATACCAGAGGCAGCTGATCGGTGTTTTGGTCACACATTGACTTTTTTCTCTCTTTCCCTTTGTCTCTTAAAAAAAAATGGAAAAAAAATATTTTTACAATCAATAGCATGTTAAAACTCAAAACCATGGCAAAGTCCAGATGAAGGACATGGCCCCAAGGTATTTTGAAGTAAGCTGTCAGTTGAATTAAATGGGTCCTGGGAACGTCTTCCTTTTGGAGAAAACAGAATCTCCAAAACGAGACTTATAAGACAGAATAAACACATTTGGCCTGAGGAGCATAAGGACCTTTCAGTGAATTTATAGAGCTAAAAATGCCTTTCTAATAATTGTGGGTGGGGCTATTTGGTATCTCATAAATTGCTGTTCTTTTAATACACTGCTCTACTGTTGAGAGATCTACAAACTTGTACGATATAATAATCAGTGTGACCTGGTAGACTTACAATAATCTTTGGGAGTGTAAGTATTTATAAGAAGAAACTGAACGAGGAAAGGTGCTAATTTCACGAGAAAGGCATTGTTTCCAGTATTGTATTAGATGTGACTAGGTGAAGTCAGGAATAAGGAAACAGAGGGCTGGATGTTCATTCTCAAGAATACTGGAGTTAAGAAAAGGATGGGAGGGTTTATTAAGGTGTTAGCTTTGTGTTCTACCATAATGTGTCAAGTGAGTACTACACATAGGCAGTGAATCTGAAGAAACTCATGAGATGCTTATAACATACCGGTTTGTGACTGAAGGCATGTGTAGATTTGACTTGTTAAAATTCATTAGGAAGGGCAGTAGTATTTTCTGTGAATAAAGAAGGAACAAATCATTTCTGGTGGAAGCTGCACTGTCATATATTGTGGTAAGTCTAGTTATCACTGTCCTGGGAAGTTACATATCTCTGCCTATTGATATTAAGCTTGCCTTAGGTATAGTCATGAGATATATAAAAATAAAATGAAGAAGAAATAGAGGTTTGTGTCCTGGTTTGTATGGCTTAGTGGATTTAGCATGGGCCTTCAAATTGAAAAGCTGCCAGTTCAATTCTTGGTCAGCACACATGCCTGGGTCTCAGGCCAGGTCCTCAGTTGATAATGTGTGAGATGCAACTGATAGATGTATCTCTCATGCATTGATATTTTTCTCCCTCTCTCCCTTTTCCCCCTCTCTTTAAAAATAAATATATAAAATCTTTTTAAAATATCAACTTAAAAAAAAATAGAGGTTTGTTGTGGTAAGCCAAAGAGAATTGAGAAAGGTGACTGACATCATTTCAGTGAGGTTTTTTTTTTTTTTTTAATTGCTTATTTGGTTGTGTTTTTCTATGACAGTTTCTTTTTTTCTTTACTACCTAAACCTCACAAAGGCAAGGTTACAGATGGGAGCACTTTATGTCTCGTAATTGTACCACCTTTGAAATCTTGATTTCAGGAATACCTTTCCTATATTATTACCCTCATTTCTTCTATTTTGTATTTTCTATTTCCATTAAAATAGCCCTTTATTTTTAATTAATCTAGAAATACACTGCCTCGTTTTCTACCTTCCTCAGTGGACTACATGTTGTCATTTACAGCATTTTCAACTGGTTTATCATGATGAATTATTTGTAAATAACCTCAAGCACCTAGGCTGTCTATTCATCAGGCTGCCTGCACCTTAGGAATCCTCTGACCTGGGTGAGCTGTTTCCAACTCAGGACCCTTCAAAACAATGTACAGAAAACCAAAGGAAAGAGAATGAAAACAAAAGAATCATTGGGCTTATAGGTGTTTCGTTAATTTCTATAGTTTTTTAGAGTGTGTTTTGATTATTTTCATGCCATAGGGGCAAAGTGTAAATGTTGATATGTTCCGGGTTTTTTTTTAAGTTTCGTTGAATTTAGATTATATTTTAATTTCCACTTTAGTTTTTTCTTTCTCCAGTGTTATTTTACAAATATTTCAGCATTTCCCAGAGATTTTTCTATTATTGATTTTCATTTTAAATTCACTATGGTCATAAACATATTTTGTATGACTTGAAATTTTTTAAAATTTAAGGCATTTCATGGTACATATGCTTAAGTCTTTGTGGAGTATTATGGCATCTTTAAAAATTATGTATGATTCTATTGATAGGTGGAATGTTCTCATGGAAAAAAAATCTGTTTTCTTAGTCTGTGTAGGGAAAAATTTATTCCTTACTTACTGTGTGCTTCTTTTCTATTGTGTGCTTCTTTCCTTGGTGTCCCCTTTACTCACACTAGACTGCCACACTCACACAAAACAGCACACTACTGACACTTCTGGTTATCTAACATGTGGGTTTTTCTCCCTTTAAGCTGTTCTCTGGGACACCAGCTGGGTGTCAGAGAACTTACAGCAATTCTGACACTGTGGCCCAGGAGTTGGCATCAGATCCCCCAGGTGAAGGGCTCAGCCCCATAAGCTGCCCCTTCCACCTACAGCATAGATGCCAGTCAAATCTGTGGCTGACGGTATTGTTTCAAACTTCTAGGTACTTATTTTCTGTCTGCTTATTCTAGTTATTATAGAGGGGGTGGGGGCTGGGAACCTCTGAAGTGAAGTGCGTAGCTGTATTTTTTTCTCATTGCAGTCCTATCAGTGCCTTTCAGAGGGTTCCCAGTTCTTCTGCTTGGTTCATAATTTTGTTATTGTCATGTCCTTGTGATGAATTATTGCAGTATGATCATGAAACACATTTCATTGTCCCTGGTCATATTATTTGTTCTCTAACTTAATTTGATCTTAATAAGGTCTACTCTGTTTAGAATAGTGTGCATATGGTTTATATTTTTCCCACACTTTTAATTTTTGTCCTGGTTCTTCTAATTTTTGGTTAATATTTTGCATTTTTTTGTCTTATACTGTCTACATTTTTAAGTACCATTTAAGTATATATTGTCCTGTGAGTGATTATAGTTTAGTATTTTTACATCCCAACCACTATGACCTTGAATGCTTTACTCCAATGATCTGCAGCGACTATTATTTCATGTAATGTTTACATTTCCTGTGTTTTCTTAAATAATTTTCTTTAATTTTTTAATTTTAATTTTTTAAATCCATCACTTTTGGCAACCATTAGCTTATTCATCATAGTTTTTTTCTAGCATGTTGACATGCCCTTCTCTGTCTGACCTTTGAGATCATTGTAGATCTTGTACTCAAGAGTATTGTTCCAAGTAATGATTTTTGTACAAAATCTCTCCTTCTTCAAGTCCATATTTAAAAAATTCAACAGTGGTAAATATTATGTGTTCCATATGTGTTTAAGAAAATAGCCTTGCCCTGGCTGATTTGGGTCTGTGGATTGAGCACAGGTCTGTGAACTAAAAGGTCACTGTTTCAATTCTCAGTCAGGGCACATGCCTGGGTGTGGTCCAGGTACCCAGACACAGATTCATGTTTCTCTCCTCTTTCCCCCTGACTTCACTTCTCTTTAAAAATAAGTAAAATAAGTGTTTATTTTAAAAATGAAAAGTCTTTTGTGAAACAGAGGTTAATTGACCAGGTTACACAAGTGCCTGTGTTTTTCAGATTTTTTAATTCTACCATGATTTTGACTTGTTTAATAAATTAATAATTTACATCTATTTTAATATTATAGGGAGATATATGATGGAAATTTCCATTGATTGAGGAAATAGTCTTTTTTCTTATTGTAAATATATTCATTTCACTCGCTTGTAAATTTTACAAACAACAAAGCTTTCCATAAACAAAATGAACTCTTGAATTCTTGACTTTCACTGATAATTGGCCCTTCTCCAACTGTTTTTAGTTTGATAAAAATTTCCACCAACCATTTATTTGCTTGTGAACATGGGGGTCCATGTTGAAATATTTATCCCAACATAACTGGTTGTAATTTTTATAACAATGTATAATCTTCATAATCTACCTTTCAAATATCTCCAAAACTATAGTTAACATTGTATATAAAGAAAAAACAAGAACCATGTTCAGGAAACAAGTACATGGAAAGATTTAATAAAATGATCAGATTAAGCCTTCGGTTATATCAGGGTCAACCATAGACTTTAAAACATAGTATAAGTGTAATCAAACTAAGAAATTTTTAAAAATGGTTCCTTAGTGTCCACAACTGAAAGGACTTTTTCCTAGTTTGAAAAGCAAATTTTGCAATAAAAAATAGAAAGTTTTGAGCCATTCTTCACTGATAAATGAATATGAGATTTATACTCATTAGAGAAAAACTACAAATATAATGAATTTGGAAGGAATTGAGGCAGAATGAATCTTCACTGAGCATCAGGAATCCATAATGTGGAAGATGTTAAAACATAATGAATTGGGCAATGTATTTAACCAAGAGTCAAAGATTACTAAACAACAGTCAATATACATCTAATAGAAATCTTAAATATATTGAATATGTGTGGCAAAATCTTATTTAGAATTTAATTATCGGGGGGTCACCAAAATATTAATTTTGGAAACAAATATAAAGGAAATAGAGATAAAATCCCTTTTAGGGATAAAGAAAATAGAGATAATAGAAAAGTAGATTGTTATCTACTTTTTAGATAATTACTACCAGATTATATAACCAATTAAGTGAATATGTGACCTTATGTTCTGGCTGAGATCTCCTACAGTAATAGTCAGCTAAAGGAGAACAAAGACATTCAACCCAGGCTCAACCCTGGAGCAAGCATCCAGCCATCAGGAATGCAGAAGATGACTGTCATGTTCCAGGAACCACTAATAAGAACATTTGTTTATCAGAGACTGGAGAGACTGCAACAGAACTTTCTTCAACTCTCCTTGTAGCTATGAGATAGGCAGGCACTGGCACAGGCCATAAAACACAGGTGTCCAGGGAAGGAAGGAAAACTAAGGCAAAGGGGTGGTACGGGAAAACCTCACTTCTTGCCAACACAGTAAAGAATTATAGATCAGCATGTCTGTTAGCATGCCAGCAAAGTTTGAGTGAGAAGTTCTCATGGAAGAGAACTGGCCTAGCCAAGGTGGAGTGAAAGGCATAGGTTTGGGTCACAAAAAGCAAGGGTGACATAAGCAAAGATCCTTTGTTCTGAGAGCTTATATAGTTTGAAGGATGGAGGTGACATAGTTACATATTCATTGGTGGGTAAAGGTGTGCCAGCTTCCCGCAGGGGGACTTGACTATCCAAAAGTAGGTATGTGTGGAGGGTTCTTAACCAAAATTCTTACCTTACTCAATACCACATTTGTTCATCTTGTAAGACAGACACCTGACAGGATGCATTTAATTAAAGTAGAGGCAGTTACCCCAAGTTATTTATGGGCTGTTTTTGTAAGCACTGGGGACCCTCTCGTAAAACAGATAGTGAACATGGGCAGGCAATTAGCAAAAGTTGTTTTATGGGCGTTTTCTTTGGGCACTGTCTTCCCCCTTCTAAACCTTGGGATGAATATCCAGTTTCAAAGGCTTTCTCCTTGATAGTGGAAATGATGCAGAATTTCAAGGGCTCCTCCCTCCTGCACTGTCATGGAGTTTCTTGTCATGTTTGGAACACCTGGCAATCCTATTGGGCAGAGCTCAGGACTGCTGAGTTTGTGGATGAGACTTGTCTCCCTCCTCCTTCCTGCCTTGGTTTACTATCTATGCCCCATAACCAAGAGAGAACACCAGAAGGAAGGGATGGGGCTTGGGCTGAAGCTGCTCAACTACTTTTGCAGATTCCTGTCCCCTTACACCCAAGGGAAAGCTCAAGGCCATTCTCCCCCTAGGAATCTCTCCCTCCCAGATTCCCATGTTTCTCCAACATAAATTTTTGAAAACTCAAAGGGAAGGTGGATGTTAGGGTTTTTACCTGCCAACTTCTCTGATTGCTGACCTCTGATATTAATAAAAAGCACCATTATAATCCAGTCCCTGTCTCTGGTTTTTGGCCGAGTAGCGACAAGCAGCACAATCCCAGTGAAACCAGAAAAGTTGGTGTTTGTGTTGCCTGCCACTACCAGGACCAATAAGCAGAGACAGGGATTGAATCTTTATGGGCACTTTATCCAGATGGCTGGAGATCTGAGAAGACAGCAGGTTATGTACCCTAACCAACCACCTTAAATTCCATTTCAATCCTACCCTTTTTATAAGGAGAAAAGTAGTTAAGAGATTTGGAATTCAGGAAAGAGGTTAATCAGATGAAAGATGTAGTCCGCCAATTTCCCTAACATCCTTTCATCTACTGACTGGTGATTTTTTAAATCTGTGTCCTGTGTCCTGTGTCCTGGTGTTACAGAATGGACCCATGGGAGGATGGGGCAAGATACTGTTACTGAATGGATCCCCGGCTTCTACTGGAGTCCTCCTGTACTAGGTTCACCTTGCCAACCGCCAAGGAATTATGGCTGTCAGTGCCAGAGTTTGATGAAAAGGAAAGGAATTATTTATTTGAAAGTTATACAGACTTACAGTAATGACTTAATGTTTTCGTTAAAATCCCAAAGTCCCTTATAACACCCACAAACACACACAGTCCTTCCTTCCCCCTTTGCCCAGTCTGGGGTACCATATCTCAGGAAGAGAAATAGAAGTCCGTGATTTACATAGCCCCCAGTTCTTCCCAGTAATCTGTGCTTGGCTGGCAGGCCCCCCGAGATTCCCAGCACCATCAGCTGTGTTGCCAGGATCTCCAGTTCTTAATCCAAACCCGCATGGCACCTTCTCATGGCCAACAGCAGAAGTCCTTTCACCCCTTTCCTTCCTGCAATGTCTCTGCTGCATTCTTCCAAACTGCCAAAAGAGAGCTCTGCATCACTTCTACAACGCTTCTACATCTTGCTTTCCAGCTTCCTAAGCTGTGTAGCAAAGGGAACCCCCAAACTGTGTAGTTCTACACTTTGTCAAAAAACATGTGTTTCCTCCAACCTCAAGGCAGTGTGGTCCTATCCCACAGGGCTGGGGCACCTGAATTTAAATTCTGGCACAGATCTTCCTCTGCATCCCCATTTCTGACTCCTTCCACAATCAGCTACACCTGCCAGCATTCCCATATTTCTCCAGCTTTTCCGGGCTGCCATAGTAAGTGCGGGAAGACATGGCCCCTTGACATGGAGCCAATCATCTCCAAGCTCTCACGCAGGTGCTGTAACCAGGGAGAGTTGCTTTCCAGTTATGTCCTGGGTGGAAGTCACTCCCATTTCACTGGCTCAAAGCATGGCCACAGCTACTTAACATATCTATGAAACCAGTCAAAAGTTACAGATATGAGCCCTGAGTGGTGTAGCTCCGTGGACTGAGCATGGGCTGTGAACCAAAGGGTCACCAGTTTGATTCCCAGTCAGGACACATGCCTGGGTTGCTGGCCTGGGGGCCAGGTGAGAGCAACCACACATTGATGTTTCTCTCCCTCTTTTTCTCCCTCCCCCTTTCTCCAAAATAAATAAAATCTTAAAAAGAAAAAGTTATAACAGAAAGTAGAAAGGATTTTTTTTAAAAAAGTTACAGCTACATTGAATGACTGTTCTTGAAGTTATCAGGTTATTTGCAAAACTGTTGATATGCAGAATAACTCAAAGGTCCTGTTCCATGTGTCATCCCCCAGTTCAGACTTGTAGGGGTGAGGACATCTTATATTTTTAATATTTCCTGGACACCCTGAGGTCTGCACCACATTACAAATCCCTATTTGGGTGTGGGGGCCTGGCTGGACCCTGATACACTGGGTAATTTTCTTTATCTGTGTCCTGGATGGTGGGATGTCTCTTTCTGGAACACATGGCTCAGACACCATTTTTATTGCTTATAGTCTCTTCTGGAGCACAGAGGTTGACTTTCTTGTGGTCCCCTGGAGTCATGATGGACCGTACCTTCAGTTTGGCAACAATAGCTTTTTACTTGCATTGACTACTAAGTTTATTAACTGTTACCTAAAACTAAAACTTTTCCAACTCAAGTTCCTCCCCTTTCCCTGGTACAAATTGTGGCAGTAATGATGTGGGTAAATCAAACACGGTGACCAAGGAAAGACTATAACCAATGACAACAAGGTGGAGCGGAGCCCAGGACAGGCCGCTGGGCCCTTCCATTCTCTGCATTCCTCTATCTCTGTAAAGGCCTGCCTCGCCACCGACCCAACTTCCAAAGCGCAAAAGCTCGCCTCGGGCTCTGACCCTGCCCATATTTTGACGTGTACAGCATGCGCAGTTCCTTACAGACGCAAAAGCGGCTGTGGAGTAGCAACGTCTACGTTGTTCTTCCAGGTTTTGTTTTTTTTCCAGTTGAAACCTAATTTTCTCAGTCCTTCCTACGCACGTGAAGCCGGAGAGTTACTACAGTTGACGAAATCGCCGCTCCGACCCTCCTATGGCGGTGAGTCCGGCGTCCCCCAGAGACGCTCTGCGATAGTTTCAGGAAAACTCTTAGCCTTCAGGCAATGGGCACAGCTTGCAGGGAAATTTTCCTGCTGAAAGCGCTTCCCTGGGCAGCACTCCCACTCTACGCCCTTTAAAGTCTCGGGAGACGCAGTCAAACCCTGTGCATCCCACCCCCCTGCCTCGCCACTCGATTCCTGGAGCCCGGATTTCTCCCCGACCGCGGGATCTGCAGACCCCACCCGCAATTTAATAAGAGACCCGAATCTGATGAGAATACACTTTCTGTGGGGTGGGACTTAGGAAAGGAGAACAGGGTGTCCCCAGAAGAGGTGACCTGCCCACGCGGGGAGGGATTTGTGGAAGCTGTGAGGACGAAGCGAGGGGGTGGGGGCGGGAGCGCCGCGGAACGAGGCTGTGAGGGAATCCGGAAAAGGCATGAGAGACACGGATGTGTGAGGGGAAGAAGATCATTGAGGGGCCGTAAGGGACGGCAACGCAGGGGTTGTGGGAGGGACTGGACCGCGACTTAGGAATGAAAGGATAAGTGGGGAAAGTAGCGGGAGGAGGAAGACAGGGAAGAAATGCTGAGGAGCCGGGGGAGCCCCACAGAGACGAGAGGAGCTGACAGGGAGCGGAGGTGGGGGCAGCAAAGGGCTAGAAGCTTCAGTCGGAGGGCGTGGTTCTGAGGAGAAGAGTTGGAGGAGCGAGCGGTGGGATGGGTAGGGGATTTGGGGATGACGGATCAGAGGGACAAAGAGCACTGAGAGTCAGCCAGCGTGTGGGAGGTGACAGGAAAGCCTAATAGGGGCAGCAGAGGGGACACAGGCATGGGCGGGGGATGCAGACGTGTATGAAGATGGGAGCAGTCAAATATATCAGGGAGAAAGAGCAAGTAAGGTGAAATAGGTTTCATTTGTTTGACGGAACAGGAGTAGGTACAGGAATAGAGAAAAGGGGAGAAGGAGCAGGGGAAGTGGGAGGGGAAACACAGGAAAGGACCACAGTGCAAAAGAAACGGGGAAGAGAAGGAAACAGATCCATAGGCAGAAATACAGAGTAGCAGGAAGAAGGATGTGGATGATTAATTTGTAAGATATTGGCTTGTGACTTTATATATTTAACATTTGCTGGATTTTTTTGCTTAAATATATTTGAATGACAGTTGCAAATCTCCAGTTTATAAGGCTTGTGAATTTTATCATTCTTAGCTTCAAACTGTAACCTTTATTCACTCGGAGGGCAGAGACTTGTCTTCCAGTCATGGGTCCTTTCTCATTTCCTGGGATGGCAAGAGGAAGGTGACCTGGGACAAGATATGACTGAGTCTCTCACTACATGATGCTTTTTCAAGGAATATTAAAACCATTAGGTCTTTTTTCTCTCTCCATTGGATTTTCTTTTTTTTTTATCTTACTTTGAATGTATTTTTTAAAAACATATTGAGATAAATCTGACTCCATTGAATATCTGCTTTTCTGTAGTCACTAATTTGAAATAAGCATTGGTGATATCTCTGAACTAGCACTTAACATTGTTTTCTAAATATGAAGTAGGCTCATCTTTTTTTAAATGTTGACTATAGAAGTCATTACATTTAAAAAGTTCCAGATAATTTTCCTTTTCAATATATTGCATCTAGTTTAAATTCTGAGCCCTACATCCTTTCTAGTGTTTATTGTAAGTTGCAACATCCATTGGTACTTAGTAATTAATATCTGGCTCTTACAGAGTGCACTTGGTAAGGATGTCAGTGATCTTAAGATTCAGAATCTAGTTTCATGAGTTTGTCTAATGTTCAGCAGCTATTTTCTTGCATTGATGTGATTTGTTGAATTAGTGACTATGAACCGAAAAGGAGCTCTTCCACTCTAGTTCCTATTGTCCATACTCTGAAAATACTGAGGGATGGATTGGATTACCTGAAATGTGGTTCCCGCAGAGCATATCTATTAATTGTGTAATTTGATAAATGTATCTTCAATGCTGACCTTTTTTTTTAAGTTTTCAACATCAAAACTTGCATTTATCATTTTATGTTTTGAAAATGATTCTTTGTAATTTCTTGGAAAAGAAGAAAAACATTTCCCTAGGGAGTCTGTCATTTTAGGAGTTTCTGCCTGAAGTCCTCACAGTACCCAGAGGTCGAAGGTTTGCTGAGTGTGATATGTCTGGCCCAGTGCTACAGATAAGAGCTTTTGGGGAGCAACACATGCACCAAGAGGGAACTAGATAAAGATGCCATTTCAAAGGCTGTATTGCTGACTTGCAGAATTATAACAGAGTTGAGCCCTCATTCCCTAGGTGTCTGCATGCTTATTAGAGCTAAACTGTTTCCCTTCAGACTCCTATTAAATCACCTGAGGAGATTTGAGAAATGACATCAACTGTGTCATTCTGCTCAAAGTTGGACAACTGCTCTGGGTGGGGCATCACTGCTTAATGAAGTGGTCCAGGTGATGCTAAGATGAGCCCAGGGATTAGCAGGAATGCTTTGGGATGCACTGATTAAAATTTCTCACCCAAAGATATGTTTATTGATTTTAGAGAGAGAGGGAAAATGAAAAAGAAACACTGATGTGAAAGAGAAACTTCAATGGGCTGACTCCCACATCCACCTTGACTGGGTATCTTACCCACATCCTCGGTAAGTACCCTAATCAGGAATCAAACCTGCAACATTTTGATGTATTGGACGATGCTGCAGCCACCTAAGCCACCCAGCAAAGGCATACATTTTTTTTTAAGAAAAATTGTATTTATTGATAGAAAGTCACATGGGTTGAAGTGGACTTAGGAAATAAGAGACATAGTCAAAAGAAGGGCCCTTGGAGCTTGGCAGAAAGAAAAGGCAAAGGTTATCTGCAGGGCAAAGGTTATCTGCAAGGAGAATGAGAAGGAAAAGGCATTCCAGCACACCTTTGTAAGAGTGAGAAGTAGGCTTTGATTAGGGAAGGTTACAAGGTGCTCTGCTGGGTTTGGGGCTCAGGAGAGCAGTGCATGTTCTCATTGCCGTGTTTGTGGAAATCTGTGGGAAGAGAGAACATATAAAAAAAGAAAGAAAACCTCACAGTGTGATGTCCATGTAGGAGCTCATTGTTCCCGACTCTCCTGGGACAAAGGACAGGAGAGAGTAACCTTTTCAGCATTTCCTCATCTTTCTGCTGTGAGTGTGCTGGACGTGGATGAAGGGGCTGTAAGGATGCTTTTGAAGGTACATCCTCAAAATGCATATATGACCCCACAGCATATCATCACCAGAGAAAAGAACCCCAAGCAGGACGAGGACGCCATGGCTGCTGCTCAGGTAAATGATGTATCCTGATTGGAGGCTGATTACTTTTCTTCCTGACATCAGTGGATTTAGAAACTGCAACCTTTATTTCTCTGCTTCTGATGTTTTTGGCTAGGGAGGTTGTTTTTATCTACTTATTTTTTTCCTTTCTTCTTATGATTGTCAAGGTTAGCAGTTTATATACTTCTCTCCTTTGTCCCAGAGCCTTTTCTGTATTTTCTTTATCCAGGCTCTCCAATGACATGAAGAATTCCTGCCCTGAATTAATCGTTCAACTACTGAACACATCTCCTCTGTGACAGATCAACCTGAGAAGTCACCTGTGTCCATAATCCCAGTTGGGATGGGCTTGGAGGCTCGAGTTTTGGTGAAGAAGGGACAGGTAGACTTTAGGTTCATATGCCTAGAGCATCATCAGCTATGTAGACCAGAAGTGAGAAAGTACCCATTTTACTGGTCAGGCTAACTCAGAAAGTTCTGACAAAGAAGAATAAACAGAAGAGACTTGCTCACTAGATTTGTACAAAAATATTACTATTTAAATGTACTACAATATTTGTGTGTATAACATGGGAGAGGTACATGTACATTTGCATTCGCAAAAAGTAATGTTTATTTGTGATCATTTTTATGTAATGATTTCTTTATTTCTGTATTTTTGCCAGTAATGTTACAGCAGTGAGGACATGTACCTCAGTCACCTGGTATCTGTTGTTTCAGTCCACCTGATACTCTAGTGGCTAGGGTGGTCCCTTCACTATACAGTTAATAGTTTCTTTTTATAATTAACAAGGTCAAGCAGGGAATTATTGAGAGATGTGAAAAAAACCCATTACATTTCATTTGGAAACTCCCCTCTTCTTAGTTTCTGTTTGGAAAATGAAGGCCCTACTTTTTTTCTTAGAGATCATTAGCTTTGACATGGAGCACTTAATTAATCAGGCTTTGTTTTTGTAGGTTTTTGTTATATTCCACACTCATGTCATAGACATACTCGACATTAACACTTTTTGTATTTTTTAAAAATTTATGAGTCAATTAATGTATGTTCAATTCAGTTAAATTTCTAAGATATAGCTCTTCACTAATGGTACACATTTTTTTAATTAAAGATTAATAAACAAAATGGATTGGGAGAATTAATATCATTAAAATGTCCATACTACCCAAAGCAATCTACACATTCAACGCGATACCTATTAAAATACCAATGGCTTATTTCACAGACATAGAACAAACACTTCAAAAATTTATATGGAACCATAAACGACCCCGAATATCTACTGCAATATTGAAAAAGAAGAGTAAAGTAGGAGGGATCACA
>PVIA01015538.1:0-22367 GCA_004024845.1 Tonatia bakeri | reverse complement strand
TTTAATGACTAGGAGCCAGTGTTTGCTAGGGGCTGGAAAGGCTGAATGAGGCGCTTTTCACTTTTCTTTGGCTGCACCATTGGCACACAAAACACAGGAGATTTAAGGGGGTCTATACCTCACACTGGGGGGGTCTTGAATGTGGGGGTCTTAGCTAATGTCACAAAACAGACATTCTTCCATTAAAGCCCTTGAGCACATTACTCCCTTTCCTTCCCATGTGGTCAACTACAGACCGAATGGCCCTGTTGTAGCCTTCCCTGCTTGAGACAGATGAGGCATCCTGATGTAGTAGAAATATCAGGGTGTCAGAACTAGGTTTTTCTAGTCCCATCTCTACCAGTTGTGTCAACTCACCTGCTCTGAACCTATTTTCTCATCTCCAGGGTAGGTCTTCAAGTTCCATTTGCCTTAAGGTCTGTGGATTTGACGGGAATAATGTTACCTGCTCAGCCTACCTGACTGGGCTGTTGGGGAATTAAAGGAGATCATATTTATGAAACTACTTTGTAAATCCTCTACAAAAGATTAAGGAATGTGATACTATTAAGTCTCTCTGAAGAATCAAAATAGCTTGCAATTTACTTTTAATCTTCAAGACTGTGTATATATTTTTTGTACTTGGGTCTTGCATGATGTACACCGTAATGCAAGACAAATGAACAGACTGATCTCTCTCACAGTAGATGTTACTCCAAGTATTATTCTAAAGCAATGGACTGGAGGGAAGAATTATTATTATTATTTTTTTGAACAGAGGTAAAATTAATCCCAGGTACACAGGCTTCTGGACTTTTTTCCTACTCCTTTCAAAGTTCTGAGAAGCAGGTTATTTTACCGCTTCACCAGAGATTGCTTAAATAGAGCTGGGGACTCAACATACCTTTGGAGAAGAAAGTACTGGGGTTCAGAACTATCCACAGCTGGGGGCCAGTGAGGGCTGATCGCAGGGAGAGCAAACTCAGAGCTCAAAGGGACGTAATGGCATCCTTCATATCTGGCTGTCACTGTTGGTACACAGAGGTATTAAATTAGGTCTCCTACCTAGCTGTGCTATTAAAAGAATATTTTCCATTATTCTTATTTGCAGAGTGACACAGAAACTAACGTTCACCTAATAGTTTTTATGTCTGTATCCCACCTATTATCTGTCTATCTATCAATCACCTATCTATCTATATCTGTCATCTCTGTCTCTTCTATGTATCATTTAATCTATCATCATCATCATGTATCCATCTTATATTTGTATATCTATCTGATCAATCTATCATCTACCTATCATCTATCTATATCCCATCTATGTATCATCTATCTGTCTAGGTATCTCTCAAACATCTATTTATCTATCTGTAATTGGATGCAGCCGAGAGTAGAATAGAAAGAAAGTACTCTTTAGAATGCTGAAGGGTATTCTTTAGAGTATTCTAAGTTGTTCTTTAATCCTGCACATACATTAACATCAGTCCTCTGTGCAACTACACTATTTGTGCCTTAAGAAGAGAAACCATGTTGTGGGCTCTTTTCATATTCTCTCCCTTACCTTCCAGCATGAGACCTAGCCCTTGGCCCGTAATAGGGGCTTGTTTACTCCTACTGATGAGGGAGCATGTTCCGAGAGAGAGGGAAGGGCACTGAGGTAGGAGCCCCTATTCTTATTCTTGCTCTGTCTTGTGTTTTTGAGCATATGGTTAAAGCTAAGGGCTAAACACTGTCCTTACAACTGCTAGCAGAACTTGGAAAGATGTTGCAAGGTAATGTGAAGTGCCCTGGGGATGGCGTCTCACAGGACTTTCTACGCTTTTTCCACTCCTCTTTGTGATGAAGTTTAAGACATTTATTAAAGGTTAAAAACCTGTCAGATTGAACAAAAAAGAAAAAGGACTCATGGACACGAACAACAGTGTGGTGATTGTGGGGTGGGTGGTGGCTGGAAGTGGAAGAGAGTACAAGAAAAATAATTTTAAAAAACCTGTTAGAAGAAACCATAATTTTAGGGAAAAATAGGGCTTTTGAAGAGTGGGGCAGATCATATGAAGGGGGCCAGCAGCGTTTGTAATGGTACTGAAATTTAATTTCAGTGCTGACCTTTTATTTGACATTTTACATAATGCTATGGATGTGCTCAGCTATTTGTTCTTAGTTATTTTCCATCTTTTAGGAACACTAATCTACTTAAATTTAAAGTCAATAAAAGAATAAAGTAAATTTTTGGCTTAAAAAATCAACTTTTGAAAAAGTTTTATTCACAGCAGCAACAAAATATGCAAAGCATATGAATTAACTTAAGCAATGTTCAAGACTATTAAAAAGTGCAAAACTTTATAAGAGGGAACAAATGTTGGAAAGAAAAATCATGTTCTGAGATGAGGAGAGTTCATATTAATATTACATAGGTGCTATTTTTTTCAAATAAACACATGAAATTACAAATTCCGTTAGAACTAGAGAACACAGTTCTAAAGTCCATCTAGGAAAATAAATTGATCAGGTTGGTGAAAGTGTAAAAGCTTGAAAACACTGAAATCTGGTGAGGCTGTGGAGCCATGGAAACCCTTACACACTGCTAGTTAAGCAGAGTACATGTACAACTGATCTGGAGAACAACAGGACAACACCTGGTGCCAAGTTTAAGATGTGTACATCCTACACTCAGAATTGTATCCATAATTATACACATCCTTGAGAAATTCCTATATGTAGATTACAGATAGAGACAAGAAAGTTTCCGGGAAAAAATAAAAGAAAAAAAAACATACAACTTCATTTATAAGGCAATGGATAAATAATTTAAAAGACATTTCACTCATAGAATGGACTAGGAAGCAATGAAAATGAAAGACTAGCGCTACATAAATTGATTCACAAACATAACATTGAACACCATCAATGTTAAACAAGTGTATATATATTGACATATGTAGTAAGGATATAAATAAACTCAAAAAAGCCTTTCCATGTGTGGTAGGTACAGGGGTGATTGTTTTATTATTCTATATGCCTTTTTCCATGGTTGAAAAATTTCACAACGTACTGAAACATGTTAAAAGACAAGTGTGTGAGACCAGCACAATTTCTACTTAAACAAAACCAATCATGAGGACCTCACCAAACCACACCAGCTCTTACAAGGTTTTATAAAGCCAAAATAAAGTCCACAGTACTGGCTGAGGAATGGAATCCTGATTAAAAGAACGACATGGGAAATCCTCCAACTAGTCCATTTATTTATAAAAATCTGGTACAAAATTAAATGGGGGATACAGTGAAAAGGGATGGAATTTTTACCAAATAGTGTTGCGGCAACTAAATAGCTATTTGCAAAACCCATAGGGACAAACTGCTTTGCCACCACATACCAAACTGAATTCCAAATGGATTAAAGAAATTTAAATGTCAAAAGTTCACATAATAATATGAAAAAAATTGATGAATGTTTATTTAATCTTGAGGGTGCTAGATTTTCTAAAGCAAAAACAAAATCCAGAAATCATAAAAAGAGAAAGGTAGATAGATTTGACTATGTACAAATTCAAACTACTCTGTATCAACAACTGTATAAACATGGCAAAATAAAACATTAAAAAATGTTTGCAGCATATATACAAAGAGTAGTTAAACATATGAAGGGAAAATCCCAAATATGAAAATTTTAAAATGGGTGAAAGCTTTAACTCAAAAAGCAAGAAACTACATGAAAAATATGCATTATAAAATTCTCAAATAAATAATAAAATATAGTAATATCCAGTGTTCAAGAAAATGGCCACTTTTATTTACTGTAGGAAGGAAATTAAATTGGTCTAAGATTTCTGGAAGATTTCTCAATATTCATTCAAAACCCTTTATAATATGCCTGGCCTATGACCTAGAAATTAGACTTCTGTGAATGTGCCCTAAGAAATGATTACTGATAGGCTGCTCATAAAAGCTTAACTTTTAAAATGAAGATGTTGGAAATACTCCAAATGTACAGAAGCATGTAAGTTAAATAAATTATGACACTTATGCAATAAAATGGTATTTCTCTATTAAAAAGCACTCTATTTCTCTATATCATAGCTGAATATTTTTTCCATAGAAAAATGTTCACAGTATATTGTTTAACACATACATACAAGGTAACGTCCAAGCATGCTCTTGTCTACATCTGTATCTAGAAGGATATGTATAATATTGTTATGTGTACACCGGCCCGCAGTGTCTGTGGCATTATGGATGAGATACGATACATTCACACGGACTTCTGAGTCCTGTGGAGGAGAAGGGACAATACGGCTATTCTCTCAAGGGGAGAGTGCCTCAGAGTGGCCTGGCCACTCTCTCAAGAGGAGAGCACCCTGATCCTTGCCTTTATAGGTTTTTATTTGGTTTCAGTTTGCACAGGAATACAGGTAAAGTTCATTAACCATTGTCAGGCAGTAAGGATCAAACAATAGATAGCATACAAAGAACTACGAGGGCCTATTCTGAGTGAGGGTCTGTTAGCTAAAGGGCTACAAAACTTTGGGAAACAAGCTCATTTCCTGCTCAGACCCTTATCATTTAAGAGCATTTGAGACCTTATCATTTGAGACCATTCTTGGCAAAGCAGGTTTCACAGGATTTTACATATTCTTTGTTAGGCCTGATCACCTGGGGAACCTGCCCTTTTAGCACAGGGCTGCACCGCCATCTGTCATTGTTTCAGGCTTAAGTCCAGTAGGGGAAGTAAGGCAGCCAAGATATTAGGAGACTTCTCGCAGACAGAATGAGGACTCAGGCTATGTCAAAGCCGAGGGGTGAGGGTCCATCACCCCCTTTTGCTATAGCCCCCCAAGTCCTTCCCTGGGGCCTCCCCGTGATCATGCCTTAGGTCTTTCCCCCCTTTGGGAATCTTACCCGACATTAGTTAACCAATCAAGCATTGGGGCCAAACAGGGTGAAGAAAAAGGAGCAGAAGCAGTGGCACTGCCAGGGAGATAAGCTTTGTTTCCTTAGTGGCTTATGGTCCAAAGGTCGCTCACTCGGCCTTAGCCATGGGGGCGGGGGTTACAGCTCCTGAAACAGGCAGGACTGTTCCCAACAATATTGGGCTACCAGTCATTGTCATTGAATAGGAAAGGATTAAGGATTTTTCCTTATTTTATTTATA
This sequence comes from Tonatia bakeri, assembly GCA_004024845.1. Taxonomy (NCBI): domain Eukaryota; kingdom Metazoa; phylum Chordata; class Mammalia; order Chiroptera; family Phyllostomidae; genus Tonatia; species Tonatia bakeri. The sequence continues at coordinate 17,233 of PVIA01015538.1, read as the reverse complement.
TATTCTTTTTCTAATTTTCTAAATAAAGATGCAGTTTCTACAGTTTTGAAAAGAGGAAAAAAATTTACCCTTAATTTTTTTTATTTTTCTAACTTAATTTTTTAAAATTTATTTTTTAAAGAGTTTAATCAAGAAGCAGTTCAGTAAAACTGATTGAACTCTTCTTTCACATCTAATCAACCTATATCCAGATAGAATGTACTTGAAATTAAAAGAAAATATTCATGAATGGTTGTAGGAAGCATTTTCTTTCTTTTTATTGTTGTTCAAGTATAGTTGTCCCTATTTTTCTCCTATTACTCTCCCCAGCCCTGCCCACCCCCACCTCCCACACCATTGTCTTTGTCTGTGGGTTCCTTGATGACCCTTACACCTCTTTTCCCTGTTAGTCCCCTGCCTCCTCCCCTCTGGTCACTGTCAGTTTCTTCTTTATTTCCATGTCTCTGATTCTATTTTGCTTGCTTGTTTGTTTTGTTGATTAGGTTCCACTTATAGGTGAAGTCATATGGTATTTGTCTCTCACTGCCTGACTTATTTCACTTAGCATAATGCTTTTCAGTTCCAACCATGCTGTTGTGAAGGGTAGGAGCTCCTTTTTTCTGCTGCATAGTATTCCGCTGTGTAAATGTAGCACAGTTTTTCAATCCTCTCATTTACTGATGGACACTTAGGTTGTTTTCAGCACTTGTCTGTTGTAAATGGTGCTGCTATGAACATTGGGGTGCATAGGTTCTTTTGAATTGGTGTTTCAGGATGCTTAGGGTATAATCCCAGTGGTGGAATTGCTGGGTCAAAAGGCAGTTGCATTTTTAGTTTTCTGAAGAAATTCCATACTGTTTTCCACAGTGGCTGCACCGGTGTGCATTCCCACCAACAGTGCACTAGGGTTCCCTTTTCTCCACTGCCTCACCAGCACTTGTTATTTGTTGATTTGTTTATGATGGCCACTCTTACTCATGTGAAGTGGTATCTCATTGTGGTTTTAATTTGCATCTCTCTGATGGCTAGTGATGCTGAGCATCCTTCCATATGTCTCTGGGTCCTCAGTATGTCCTTCTCGGAGAAGTGTCTATTCAAGTCCTTTGCCCATTTTTTAATTGGATTATTTGCCTTCCTGGAGTAGAGTCATATGAGTTCTTTATATGTTTTGGAAACCAAACCCTTGTCTGAGGTATCATTGGCAAATATATTTTCCTAAACGGTTGATTCCATTTTATTTTTATGATGTTTTCTTTAGCTATGCAGAAGCTTTTTAATTTGATGAGGTCCCATTTGTTTATTCTTTCCTTTATGTCCCTTGCAGTAGGGGACATATCGGTGAATGTATTGCTGTATGGAATATCTGAGATTTTCCTGCCTATGTTTTCCTCTAGGACTTTTATGGTGTTGCAACTCGTATTTAAGTCTTTTGTCCATCTTGAATTTATTTTTGTGTATGGTGTAAGTTGGTGGTTGAGTTCCATTTTTTTTCATGTAGCTGTCCAGATCTCCCAACACTATTTGTTGAAGAGGCTATTTTATGATTCTGCCCCCTTTGTGGAATATTAATTGACCATAAAGAGACTCAGGTTTATTTCTGAGCTCTGTATTCTGTTCTATAGATCTTTATGTCTATTCTTATGCCAGTACCAGACTGTTTTGATTACTGTGGCCTTATAATATAGTTTGATATCAAGTATTTTGATCCCTCCTACTTTGTTCTTCTTTCTCAAAATATCTGAGGCTATATGAGGTAATTTATGGTTCCATGTAAATTTTTGAAATGTTTGTTTTATATCTGTGAAATATGTCATTGGTATTTTGATAGTCATTGCATTGAATCTATAAATTGCTTTGGGTAGCATGGACATTCTGATGATGTTAATTCTTCTAATCCATGAACATGGTATATGAGGAAGCATTTTCTAAATAGAGATTATTATGTCTGAGTACAACTAATAGGTGTTTGTTGGATTTTATGGAGTGATGATCATTGTTCCTGTCTTACATTCTTAAAATGTATATAATGAAGTATATTGAGTTTATCATATGTTTAATGCCTCAAAATAAGACTCACATTGTGCTAATACTATTATTTTTACACAATTAACAAGGAAAATACCCCTGTAGAAAAAGATTTTTTCACCAATTTTCAGAAGTGAGGCTCTGCATTAATGACTTTATAAAGTGAGTAAAGATTGCATACCTGGTGGTTGTGGGCTATGAAAGAAAGCTCCCCCATCCATGTGAGGTGAGAGATGTGGGGCATCCAGAAAGGGTTTCCAGAGAACGTGCATGGGTGAGAATCTCTTTATATGTAATAGTTAGCTATTCATCGTGTTCTGCCCCACCCTCCCTCCAATGGACAGACCTCCTTAGTTATGAATGATATAGCTATTATTTACATGAGTCCACTTCCTGAATATACATAAAACTTAGTGGTCCAATTCACTATTCTGGGCAGTAGGAAGGTAAAAATGTGGGGTTAAAAACTGATGATCTTGCTCATTCACGCTACTGAATACTTCTGTAACAGGAGTTACTATGAAGTTGGATAATGAACCTGGCCTGGTAGACATGTGTTTTCTTGAGCATTCAACAAAGATTAATCTTCCTGAAGTAACTAACCATCTTGTCAAGTCATTATTTTGCTATTAATCTTTTTATGATTTCCAATTACTGTATAAAATCTGACTCCTCAAGCTAGCGCACTTGGCCCTCTGTTTCCTGACCACCCCACTTTTCTGACCATGTTTCCCTCTCTCTCCTTTTCTGTGTACCATTGCCAAGTCAGGTGGAACCATCTGCTTTTACTTTTAACCATGTCCAGTCTTTCCCTGTTTCTCCTTGAGAATCCCCATGCCTCCTTGCACAAGTTAATTTTACCTCAGCTTTTAGCTCTTACTCAAAACTTTCCCCCAAATATGGAGATCATCTCTCTCCATGAGGTGAGCCAATGCACACTTTATCTGTGACTATATAATCATCCATTTCTAACCTGTATTACAGATTTTTGTGTACTCACAGTAATGACTTGTGTAAGCAAGTCCTGTGTTTAATTTAGTTTTGTTTCAGAAAGCATTTAACCCAGTCCTTTGTAATACACACTTTTGTTGAATAAGTGAATATAGGAATGAAATGCCTGACCGTGACCTTAGCCACCAAATCCCTAGCTCATCTACTTCTACATCGCGTTTCCTTGGCCACACCCACAGGCCGTAACGGCTAGCCGTAACGGTATAACACGTACTTTTGGCTCTTGTCTCTGCCACTGCTGTGGGGCTTCCACCTGGGTCCCCACAGAGTCTCATGGTAAGTTTTGGGGAACCCTGGGTACCATGTCATGGGCTTTTATAAACAAACCTCGGGGGTTGTTGTCAGCAGCTGTCATCTGTTCCTCTTAAATTCTGTCTGTCTTTGGTAACTTCTTTGATAGAGGCCTCTGTTGCTGATTGGGGACTCACCAGTGCTGCCTACAGCTGTGAGTCCCCTTTACGTATCTCATCATGGGCCTGACTCCTTGGGCGGGGTCTGGTGGTGCTGGGCAGTGGGGACCTGGGAGGTGGGGACGGAGAGGAGTCAGGGGCTGGACCACTGCTCTTCTCTGCCCCATCAGGATGGTATCCCATCTGCTGGCTTCTTCATTTATCTCTTTATTCTCTATCTATTTTTCTTGTGAGATCTTTGTGCTCCCAGTGAGGACTCTTTGAGGTGGGGGGTGGTTGGAGGTGGAAGAGAGTATAGGGGGGATAAATGATAGTGGAAAAAATAAAATAAAATAGAATAAAAAGCACATCAATATAATCCATTTAATCTCTACAGCATTTTAGAAGCAACTAAACTATGCACAGCATCGCAGTCTTCTTACTGACAAAAGCTTGGAGAGCCCATCTCCTTTGCGGTTGAACCTATTGTTTGGTGTCCCTCCCGCACTCCTTACCCTTCGGCCCACCTTTGGCGCAGTTGGAGGAAATGAAGTATTACTCAGGCCGGAGGAGTGCCCCCGGGGAGGGACAGGACAGGGAAAAGGGGTCCTCCTCTGCAGGTTTTCAGCATAAAGAGGACTGTCTCCTCCACAGCAAAGGAAGTGGACGCCTTACCATTTGTACCTTGATTCCTTTGAGCTGCTGCACTCTCCTAGTCTGGCAAGTGCACAAGTTTGGCAGGGAGGTTGGCAAGCATTTCACAAGACCATAAAGGTTAAGGTACGGTGGAGGTTGTTTAGTGCAGGATTGTAAATATTTGTTAAAAGGTTTGTGTAGCTGCTTCTTTTGATACCTCTAATCCACCGAGACAGAAATAACTTCAAAGCCATGCCTGGTCTGACTTGGTCCTCAACCAAAGGGAAAGATCAGCTACTGCTAAGTGATGTTTTCACTCACGCCAGGCAGCCTGCCTTAGCAGGCGTCCCAGAGAATGAATCATCATTTAATTGTCTTCGGGCCTGCTTGGAAACATCAACAGGGCAGGGGCTGAGCTGCATGAATAAATGTGAAGGAGCCTTTAGTTTACAGCGTTCCGTGCTGTCAGCAGCGGAACGAGAAGTGAGGTTTGTGTCTGTTCAAACGGATGGGCTGAGCCAGCTCCCCTGCGCAGAGGACGGGCGGCTTGACTGCCTTGCTGCTCAGGGTGGTGGGAGAGCAGAGGGCTCTGCCCTTCAGGGCTTCTCTGGGGGTCTCCGAATTGTCCCGTGAGATCAGGGCAGCCGAGAGATTGAGGGTGGAGGAGAGAGGGATATGGAGGCTATTTTACAGTCACAGGTAGATTGGGGGGATTCTGATAATTTTCTTTTTCATATTTTAAATTTCTATAAGGAATTAGTGCTGTTGAATCCAGTTTCCTAATTTTCTTTGGTCTCCAAATTATACTTATTTTCATCTCATAGAGTCCCATTGTTCCTTAAAACCCTGAAGAACAGATGAGTCATTAGCACAGGTGTTGTCATCTATAGGGAGAAAATGAATTCCGTGAACTTCACTGTCTAACAAACACTATACAAACTGGAGATATTTTTTACACCTTCCACTATTCCCAACTTTACTGCCTTAAGTATTTTACTCTTGCTATTGTTGCTATTTTGATAGTCAATACTATCTTCTACTTACCACAGATCATTAGTTACAAAAAAGTATAAATTCTACCCCATTATGTTTTATGTCTGAAGTGTTAATGTCATACAGCCTAACAGTTGAAACAGGCTTTAGAAACTTGGGGAGATCTCTGGGTTGAAGTTGGCTTCTTCCCCAGCCAGTGCCTCCTAGCTTGGAGGATGAGGTTCAAGGTCTGACTGCTGCTTCCCAGCCACTTGCACCAGAAGAATCATTCTCTGGGGCATCTAACATTTAGTCTGTGGGGGAAAGAACTGAGCCAGCAAGAGAGCTCACAGGAGGCAGGAGGTCTGAAATCGTGGACCATGATGTAGGGAAGTATTTAATCGAAGAGGGTGCGGTCAGGTTTTAATGTCTCAGAGTTTGAGAAGAGATCTGGTAAGTCTTTGTGATTTAACAAAAAGGAGGCTAAGAATAGTTTTATTAATATGTGCTAGAAGTTTGAGTTTAGAGAATAAGATCATCAGCTACGTTGCTCCAAAAGCACTTCAGGAATGAAGCAAGGCCTGAGCCGGCATTGAGTGATGCACCTGGGGGATACGTTCTGGGAAATATATGCCGGTTGTATGTCTTGGGTGGTGGTGCAGAGTAGCTGCCTCTTCACCAAACCTGTGTCCTCTTTTTACTGGACACTCCACTGGGCTTTCTTAGATGCTGTTATGTAACTCAGCTGTGAGACGTGCCACCTCCAGGCCTGGCCCATAATAATCTCCCTTGGGTGATTCTCTGTGTCCACTCTACTTTCGCAGTGAGCCTGGAAACCACGTGGTAAGGATGGTGGGGCTGTAAGATGGACAGATCCTGAATCCTTGAATCCTTACTTGGAGGACAACCACTTGCCAAATAGGAACACCTGTTTTGAATTTTAAGTGAGCAAGCAATAAACTTCTCTTGTATTAAGGCTTTGACATTTTGGCTTATCTATTACAGCAGCTAATATTACCTGGAAGTGAAAGAGAAATTTGAAGGGCAAGAAACAGATTGATGAGTCCAGGTGGGAGGGCTGGCCGGCAATGGGAGTAATTGGAGAACAGGTTGGAAAAGTGGGGGACAGACAACTTACGGACTTCAGATCCGAGGGGAAGTGCTTGCATTTTCAGAACATTCTTCGCACATGTACTTTCACATTAAAAATCTCACTCACATTCGTTACTGAATTTTCCTCACATTTATTGCTGAATTTTTCCCTGTGGGGCATGCATTTGTTTCACATTTTACAGATGATGACATTGGGGATTAAATCAATCATAGGTACATAAGTTATTCAAGCAGAGAGGTAAGATTTGAGCCCAGGGTGACTGGTTGCAAGGCTACCATTCTCCCCACTTTAACTTTCCTGATTCATATGGCCAATTGAAAGTCGGAAGCTACAACAAAAAGTTTATGTGTTCAAGGCAGCACGTAAGGATTATTGTTATGGGAGCAGCTTCTAGGATACATCAGCAGGGCAGTGATTCCCATTAGTGAACTTCTGAGGTAAGCCCGGAGCAAAGGGACAAGCTTGAATGAAGCTGGTGGTAGATGAGAAGGAAAGGAAAAGTCAGGATGAAGTTTTATGAAGTAAAAATTTCAAAAACCTTGTGCCTAGGTGTGAGAGTCAGGCTGAAGCAGGATTAGACGCTCCTGCTAAGGCTCAGATCATCTTGGCATGCTTTGCAAATGGAGAGAAGGCCCCAGAGGAGTTAATTTGCATGGGGACTTTAATTTTTCTTGGAAGGAGAACATCTGTGCCCCTTTGGGTGATGGAGGCGGGGTGTTTATCTGTCCCCAGGGCCTTAGTCTCAATCTGACATGGGTGCAGAGAGGAGCAGTCAGCGCAGATGAAGATGTTTTCACAAAAGATTTTGTGAGATGTGGGGCACAAGCCAGGCTGTTTTGGGGCCGGAAGAGCAAAGCGGGACATGCACTGGAATGGGAGACCCTCTCCCCTTCTTGCTGTAGAACCAGCATGGCTCTGACCTATGAGGCCTGGAGGGGACATGCATCTTTGTGCCGCTGGTGCGTTCGCTGCTTTCGGAGCACTGGGGCAGCACCGGGCATGAACGGCATCTGGGAGTGGCATTCCCTCAGTGGGGCAGTCAGTACCTGTGCTGGCCGAGGGAGCAGGTGCAGGCTTCCCGTCTGCACTCAGGAGATGTGTGCAGGGCATCTCGGGAGCACCTGGCTGGGGTGACGGGAGGGCCCTGCTGGTGAGGACAATGGGTGAGCAAACTCTGAATTATTGCTATTGATGCAGTTATTTGTCTCCAAAGGTTGGTGAGCCTGGGGGACATTTTGGGTCCCATTGGGACCCACAGTGAGAATACTAATGTATAATTTAACAAGGAGACACCTTCCACGCACGAGATAGGATCATTTAAGGATTGAGGCCTGAACAACAAAAATGAGCTTATTCATACAGATGTAACTTAATCCTTACCCATTTTAAGCTTCTTATTGTGCCTTGTTACTTGACGGGACTTGGTCTGGCAGCGTCCTTGGTGTTTAAGAGGTTATATTTTCAGAAAATAAGGAAATTTTTTTTTTTTACTTGAATGTTTCAAAATGCTTTCATGGTATGTGAAGAAAGCCACTTGATTAAAGCGTTTGTAGTTTACGTTAAATCCTTTTCTTCTTTCTAAAGAATTCAAGGTTCTGGCACAAACTAAAAGGGTTAACCTACACCTGGCCCTTTCATTGTGTTGTTTTATAAGCGGAGAATATTGTGAGTAAAGTCCAAAATATGAGTCTTCATGGTAGTTTCGCCCCCCAACGCCCCTCTGCACCCCTGCCCCGCCCATGTAGCTCACGATGTAAATATGCTACTCATTTGTCAAGTTCTGTGTGGTGACGAAGTGAATTGCTGGTTTTGTCACCCCTTCATGAGTAAAGAGGGAGAAAACCTGTAGAGACTAAACTTTGCCCATTAATCTGTTCATATTCCCTCCCAGATCTTGCAAAAACCCACTCACTAGAAGTCACCCGGGGATGGTTCCACATTTGTCAGTTCCTTCTCCCCGTGTTTGAAATGCAAATAGAAAAGGCAAGCTATTTAAACACACAAAACCCATCTATAGTTGAGTTAAGATGAGCCCATCCTAAGCTGCACGCTATTATTTTTCTTGCTTTGAGTGTTGTTACCGCCGGCTCTGCCTTGCTCTCATTTGTCATCCTCCTCAAATAAACAGCTCCCAGGGGACAGGAAAGCAGTGCTACACCTTCTCAGCCCCTCTGAGCAGCCTAGCTTATTTTGACAGATTGCTCCATTAACAGAAGTCTATTTACTTAAAAACATAGTGCCAGACTTCTATAAACACCGGTGAGAGAAAGACAGAGTTGTTCCTTGTTCTCAGCCCAGCTACTCTCCACACTATTTGGGGTTTTTATATTTTGGACTGGACGATGGAGCCTTGGAGCACAATGCTGCATGTTTTCTACAGTAGCTGTTCCTGGCACTCTGGGTGTTGCTGAGTCCCTATGGCAGGGCAGCCGATGTTATTTTTAGGCAAGAAGGCAATGCAAACTGAAATCCTGAGGGAAATGGGTTGGCAGAGCATATTATACAGGTCCAATCCAGCAATGGGCTAATAAGTCAGTTTCTGCCTATTTGTTTTATCCTTCACATAAAATGCTTTAAGGCAAAGTTAGTACAAATAATTCATTCATCCATGCACTTACTGAGTGCCTGGATGTGCCAGGCACTATAGTAGGCAGTGGAGCCATGGTATTGAACAAAAACAGATAAAAATCTTTGTTCTTATGAAGCTTATATTTGCGGTGGGGGGAGGAGAGACAGAAAAACATAGTGTATTGGACAAAAACAATGCAGTTAAACATAAAATTATGGGTTTTCCACATCTTTCATACATCTATTTTGAGATAACAATGGCATGTTATTTAACAGTTTATAATGTTTTTATTTTCTTTTATCTTTAAATTTTATTTATTTACTTTTAGAGAGAGGGGAAGGGAGGGAGAAAGAGAGGGAAGAGACATTGGTGTGTGAGAGATACATTGATTGTTTGCGTCATGCACTCCCCCAACTGGGGACCTGGCCCAGAACCCAGGCACGTGCCCTTACTGGGAATCGAACAGATGACCTTTTGGTTTGCAGGCTGGAACTCAATCCACTGAGCCACACCAGCCAAGGTTATAAATAATTTTTAAAGTATCAGGTTAAATCATAGGCAAGTTCACATGTTTCAACTTCCACATCACCTCGTCTCATCATTTTGATAACTCTGTGGGTGTTAGTGTTTACCCTACTTCCAAATGGTGAAAGAGTGGATTATGTAAACCCAAGAGCACCTCAAAATCACATGCTCTCACTGAGCTATTACAACAGTAAAACCAAAACCACAGATCCAGTGTGTTGCAAATTTTTGAAAAAATACTGACAATACTTAAAAACTCAAGGTTAATAGTTGCTTTGTTAGTTCTTATGTGGAGGGGGATTCAAGGAGATTCATAAATCAAGCTATTATCTCTTTCCCTGACTTTTTTCAGATTTAGCATCTTAAGGAGACACATACCCAAGAGACCTATGCCCGGGGAGCGGGGTGGGATATGAGCAGTGCGAACCAGCACCGTGCCGCACCACACTCCTGTGCTCACAGTGAGATGTGGTAAGTGTCCTATCTTCTGGTGTCTCTGGGCCACACATTAAATACACAAACACTAATGAAGACTGATAAGCAAAAAAAAAGGTTTTAAGTAAATTTATGATTTTGTGTTGGGCCATATTCATAGCCATTCTGGACCACATATGGCCATGGGCTGTGGGTTGGACCTCCCTGATTAGAGCTTCCATACCTGAGTCTGAGCTGAATTTGTGAGGAGCTGGAGACTATAATTAATGGGAGGGTGTCTGGGTAGTCTGGGTTCTAAGCTCCCTCCAGAGGCAAAGGTCCGTGCTGAGAGGAAACTGCTAGGAGTAGAATCCAAATTGAAAATGGAAATAGTAATGGCAAAAAAATGAGAAGTTCTGGGGAAAATGGGAGAGGAGGGCAGAGGAGGCACATCGCAGAAAGCCCAAGTTTGCATGTATTAATTAATGTCTTAAAAAAATGGAAGAGGAAATTCTAGAGCATTGAATCTGGAAAAGCTATCCACTTATCTGTCTGAAAAAAAAAAAGAGCAATAGAAAAGAATTGTGAATCAATATAAAGTTGTTTAAAGAAGAGGAGAGTAGTTAGAATAATATCCCCTCTTGATGAAAGATCCCAGAAAAACATACCCACAAAACATGATAATTATAAACTGATATTTCAAAACAAACTAAAAGAAACAAAGAAAGTAATAGAAACTATGAAAGAACAATAGAAATTAGAATTAGAAAAACTCAGAAATGAGAAAATTGGAGAAAAAATTTAAGTGATAAATAACAGAATTCACAAAAGAAGTAAAAACAAGAAAAAACTTCAGAAATGACAAAACTAGGAAGAAAACAAAAGGAAATAGACACAATCAATATTGCCTTAGAAAACTAGAAGAGCAGAAAGAGAAACATTTTAAAAATCAGTAGGAAATGAAGGAAGGAAACAGGACTTGAGAGAAACTGACAGATTCAAGGATAAGCAAAGAAGACTTAATATACATGTGATAGGAATCCCCAAAGAAGAATACCACATAAATGCAGCACAACAATACTAAAATCTATAAGAGAACTTTCCTGGAAAAAAAATAGATTTCGAGCCCGAGATTAAAAACGTAAGTATTTGGGAAAACTGACCCAAGAAAGCCAACACAGGAACAAAGTCTAGTAAGCATATTGAACTTGAAAAAGAAAAAGTCCTTAGGGTACCCAAGCTGAAAGACAATTCATGTAGGGAAAGAAAATCAATTTTCATCAGACCATTTAAGAGCAATGTGTCATGCCAGAAACAATGGGATAACATAATTAAGGAAAGAAATGTAAGCTAAGGAGTTTCTATCCAACCAAACTCACCCCCAGATACAAAGAATTCCCACCTGCTGTCATGACTGTGCCAGCCCTCAGGAAATGTTGGTCCTGGAGTTGTCCCTGAGAAATCTCCTGGAGAATGTGCTCTAGGCAATGGCAGTGACCAGAGAGGCCCCGGCACCAGAGGATGCGCTTCTTTCAAGCCGGAGGAAGGATCGGATCCAGGAAACATGGGGTCCGTCACAAAAAAGGTGAAAGGGAGAATAATCTGACAACCCCTGCACCCCAGTGTGGAAAACTGTCTTTGGAAGAAACATTTTACAGAGATGCTAGAAAATGTGGGGAAGTTAGTCAGATGGTCAAAGTAAGATAATGATTAATTCCAGGATAAACAGAAAGTTGTGTGAAAGTTAAATGTAATAATAATATATTACTTGAATAATATTTATATAGTCATAAATGGAAATAGTGACTATAGATATAAAAACATGAATATATTTGGAGAATAATGAAGGGTAAGAGATGATGTCATTGATGGTATCCTAATCCACCGTAGTAAAAAGTCAGTAGCTACCGAATCCAATAATAGGATTATATTGTTCACGTGTCTTAGAAATAAGAAGGCGTGTTTGGAGAAGAAACAGTAAAAGAGTTCCAAGACATTGCCTTGGGGGAAAAGGTTGAGGACGGTAAAAGGGATGAGGGATGATGAGTGACTATTGTTTGGGGATAAGCCTTATAGTCCTATTTGACTTTTTAACTAATTTTGATGTAGTCTTTGATAACAAATGAAAACAATTTAAGAAAACACAATGAAAATTCCAAAGCCTCAGAAAGTCACAGATCCCTGACTTTCAGATCAGACCCATTCACAGCCCATCCGTCTGCCCAGCTGGGCCCATCTTGGCGGTCCGCTGTCTGTCCGGTGGCTCTGAGCTCCCTTTGACACCCCGTCTTTACCTGTAGGATAAGGACCCTTCGGGTTTTCTCAAAGTCTGAAAAAGAAGCACTGATCATAGGATGTGAAGGTTAGGAATGCCCTTCAGAGATCACCCTTCGCACGTCTTCCTGTTTTACCTGTGAGGGAGTCAAGGCTGATGGTGACTGAGTGGTGGGCCCAAAGGCACTGCTTACTCATTTCAGTGTTTGCTTTGGATCTTGGGTCACTTGACTCCGTGGTGGGTGGTCTTTGCACTGTTACAAAGTGCACCTTATTGGCAGTTCATTCAGGCCCATGCGAGTATCTCCCTCCAAGCTACCGATTTTCTGTTTCCCCTTTTCTAGCTGTCCTCTTCACCACGCCGTTTTGGAATCGCCTTCCAGGTGTTTGGCCTGTGCAGTTTACCCTGCCCTCTGCTGCTCTCTGCTGGTGACAGATGGTTTTTGCTGCTTCCCCTTCAGATTCTGGCCCCACCAGGCACTAAAATGTTATATTTGTCACTTCTGAGGCTAACTCTCAGTGAAGAAACTCCTCTGTTTCAGGGAATGATTGTGCCCTCTGACCTGGGTCAGTCCATGACCAGCCCTGTCTGTTCTGGGCCCTTGTTTGCTACTGAACTCATGATCCTTCAACGGATAGTGAGACATCAGAAGGGAGCTTGTTAGAAATGCAGAATCTTGGACCTCCCTCTGCATGTACTTAATAAGAATCTGCAGTCTAACAGATGCCCCATAAGACTCATTGCACATGGAAGTTTGAGAAATGCTGCTCCAGTTCAAACTCAACTACACTTCAGGAAAAAAATAGAAATCAATCTTATCTACTTGGTAATTATCTCTGGTCATTCTAATACCTGCTCCGGTCCTGCCACCTGATAATGATGAATTCTTGCCCAGGTACTTTTTCCTGCTTGTTTTCTGCCAGGATGGTTGCCTATAATAATAGAGGGCATAAAGTAGCATGCAGGTAATTTAAAAATTTTAAAAACCCACTAAACTAAAATAAACTCGATCCACTAAATTACATGATGGAGAGGCAAAGCACATCAACTGTGTGACAATATTTTAATCCTTCTGCATATTTTCCCACTTGCCTCCTGCAATTATTAATAGAAATGTCTTATTTTGGCTTTGAAGATAGACTAAAATTGTTCTATAAGTTTTACCTAATCTATTTTGTTTATAATTTATAAAATCTATCTTCATAACTGCAATGGTATGTAGGAAACATTAATCTGGTGGGTTTTGAAAGTGCAAGAAATGGAGTGTTACTACCTAAAAAATAACTCAGTGCAGATATGATTCCTGCTTTCACTGATCTCCAGTCTCATGCAGAAGATGGCCATTCAGTAACTTTTGATTTAATAACAGTTGTATCAAGTGTATAAAAAGAAAATATGGAATGATGAAACACCAAATTGGATTGCAAGAAAAATGACACCTAAAGGAAACTGGAATTGGTGAGGGGTGGGGGGCCTTTTACAGGTGAAATTCTAGAAGGGTGCAGTGTTTGGGTGCAGTCACAATCAGTACGGTGTTTCTGCTGGAACAGAAATGCTCTCCCTGCAGGCAGGTTTGTAAGGGATTGCACACTTTCGCTTCTTGGAAGAGATAACAAATATGATAAAACATGGGACTTTCTTTAGATGTTCGGGTGTTTTTTTCCGAGATACTTCTCTTTGTGCCTTTTTTTTTTTTTTTTTTTGTATCTGCTGTTTTGTGTTTCTGTGTATGAAAAAAGAAATGTGCTTCTATTATGACTGGTGGCAAAAGTGAGCCAGACTGACGTCTTTGCCCCTGCTGCAGCTGTCACTTCTTTACAGTAAGGTACGTATTGTGGGGTTTAGGGCTGGCAGAAAGAATAAAACAAGGTGATGTTACAAAAGAGCCAGAGACAAAGAAAGTGGCTACATCGACATTTAAAATGTCCTACTTTCTGCAGAGGCCCATGTAAAAACTAACCCCGGGAGCCATGTTTGCAGGCTCATTACAGGCTTGAAGATGGAAAAAACCTCCGGAATTTACTGACCTATTTCTCATTCTGTTCTTGCCCCAGTTAGGCTTAGGAACTTCGACTACCCTGGTGAATGAAGAAAGGGAGAAATAGAGGGGGGGGGGAGAGAGAGAGAGAGAGAGAGAGAGAGAGAGAGAGAGATTTAGAATGACAGCATGAGATTTGAAGAGGCTGGGTAAACTTAAGTGTAAACAAAGGCCCAAGAGCTAAAACAACATGAGTGTTGGAAAAATAAAGAATGTACATTTCACAGATCCCAGTCTCTGTACATAACATGTGAAATTTATATCTGCTCCATCACTGAGCAGGGCACACAGCAGCGTCTTGTGCCCCAGATCTCCCCAAGGGCACTGAGGTGTGCAACTTAAAAACCACCCTGGTGACTTTCCCCAAACAGAACCATCTCCAAAGGTAACCAGTATTTACCTACAAAAATGTGAAGACTGGCCCATCCTCACTGGCTGCTCTTTTGCTTAAAAAATGTTCTCCACCTGGCATTGACCAGTATGTGATGCCTAAGCCTGACGTTTGTTAAATGCATATGGCACACCTGGTACTATGTGCTGCTGGGAAAGAGACAGGAATATAAATGCCATACAGTCCTGCCCAGGAAGAGCTTACATTCTAGTCAAAGGACTAAGATTGAGTAAATAATTCAGAGGACAGGGTATAATAAAGTCTTACTGTGGTACAACTGAATAATAACATTTCTAAAGCATCTACTCAGTACCAGCTTCTGTATTAATCACTTTATATTTATCAACTCATGTATCCTGACAATAATCCTATGGGTTAGTAGCAATTATTATCTCTATTTGAACAAGAGGAAACAGAGACACAGAAGATTTAACACCATCACCAGACTAAGAGCTGAACTAGCAATCAAAACTGGCAGCCTGGCCCTGGCTGGGTGGCTCAACTGGTTGGAGTGTTGTTCTGTTCACCAAAAGGTTGGGGGTTCGATTCTGATCAGGGCACATACCTAGGTTGCAGGTTTTAATCCCTGGTTGGGGTGCACACCAGAGGCAACCAATCAATGTTTCTCTCTCATATCAGTGTTTCTCTCTCTCTTTCCCTTCCTCTTTCTTTAAAAATCAATAATCATATCCTTGGATGAGGATAAAAAAAGCAAAGAACTGGCAGCCTCGTTCCAGTGCTTGAGCTCTGACCTCTAAGCTTCACTTCCTCCTGGAGTTAGAAGGCAGAATAATACAGGCCAACGCCATCGGGTGGTTTCTTGCAAAAACCAGGGTCCAAACATACAATTAGGCAGGTGTGCATTGCTAGAAGCAGAGGCAGGAAGGGCCTTCTAGGTAGGGAACAGCATGCACATGGCAGGCTCCAGGCAGGGTGAGCGGAAAGGCAGGAAGGAGGCACCCACTCAGAGACCAGGGTGTTCCAGTGTAAACAGAAGGGGCCCTGGGCTTCTACCCGTTTTAGTTCAAGTTCTAGCTCACTTATTCACTTGATCAACTTCCTTTGAGCCTCAGTTTCTTCATTGTTTATGGGAGGAAATCAATACTCTCATTACTAACAGGGCTGTTAGTAATAAAGATATCATATATGTAGTCTCTAGTACAGGAACCGTCACATTGTAGATGCCCAGTAAGAGGAAGCTATTATATTATTTTAAAAACTGTGTTAGGAGAAGTGGGAGCTCATGCAAGACAGGGAGATGAGCCTAGACTGTGGAAGGCCTTGCAAATAGACATGTCACGGTAGCAACTTGGGAAATGAAATCACAACCTTTAGGCCAGTATTTTTCAAACAGGGTTGTGACTCATTAATGGGCAGTGATCAAGACAGTGGGCAACAACAGGTTTGTTTGATGTATTTTTTTAATGAAATGGAGCTGGGATCCAAACTTCAGAGAGCATTCAGGGGCACTGATGTATTATTTAATGAGTCTCTGGATTCGGTTCATGAATATTTTTGTGTATTTTGCATATGTGTATGCAGCTTCATGATGTAAGTTATTTTGTACTGTGGGTTGAGGTTAAAAAAGCAGTTTAAGAGCCACTGCTTCAGCTGGTATCTTCCTTTACTAATTCCACATGTCCTGATAGATAATAACTTCCCAAAAAGACTCATGGCAATTTTGGAGTGCATGACTCTGTGGTCAGTGTGGATTAGAATCCACGGCACAGTGAGACTTGCTTGCTCTTATCCCGCAGGGCTGCAGGGGCACAAATTGGTGGCCCGAGCCCAACATGAGTGGAGAGGAGTCCTTTTGTTAGAGCCACACTCACTGCTGTGACAGCAGGAAGCCTGTGGCGCAGCTTGTCTGAAACCTGGCTACCAACTTTTACAAGTCTTTGTGTCCGTTCAAAACTTCCTGAAGAAAATAAAACACGTTTCTTGTAGAAATACTATTTTGAATTTTGTTAAATGGGAAGAATTTTTCCCAAAGTATCTTTTCTCCCCTCTCTCCCCCCCACCAGTACCTTTTAACCTGTTTGATGCGTTGTGTCTGTAGAATTTCCTCATTCTTAGAAGGCAAGAGCAGGTTCTTCCTGAATTGTTGTTAATGGCAACCATGAAAGAAGAAAGAAAAGGTGAAAAGTGGGAAGTTGGAGGGGGGAATGTAAAAGACGCTTAATAATTACCAGTTAATATTTTTAATCTAAAAAGATCTTGTCCTGAATGGTTCTGTCAGTGAGGTTCCTCTTTGCTCCTAATGCATAGGACAGCGTTCTGTCCCCTCAGCCCAGTCCCCTCCAGCCCCACTCTGTCACTCCACGTGGACACAGTCAGCCACAGTTCACATCTGTCCTCTTTAGGGACTGTGATGACTGCCAGGAGCCTTCCTCATTATTTATTGTTGCTTAATTTATCACTTTTGTATTTTTAACATCTAAAGTCTGCACTGTGCAGTATTGTAGCCACTAGCCACATGTCTTATTGAACAATTAAAATGCAACTAGTCCAAACTGAGATGTGGATTTCAAAGACTTGGTGTGCAAAATGTATGTAACATACCTTATTAATCATTTAAAAAATATTGATTATACATTGAAATGTTAACCGTTTATATATATTGACTCCAATATAGCCTATTATTATTAACATATTATTAAAATGAATTTTATCCATTTCTTTTAAACTTTTTATGTGACTACTGGGAAATTTAAACTACTTTTGTAGCTTGCATTGTATTTCTGCCAGACAGTACTTGTCTCAGTAGAAGGTGAGAGAATTGACAAACTTTATTGTCCTCTGTCCCCTAATCAAAGATGCTTTTATGAATTACTGTTGTGTCCCAGGCTGGTGAACGTGATAGGAGGTACTCCCCTGCACTTGAATGTGAAGTTT
>PVIA01015537.1:0-22341 GCA_004024845.1 Tonatia bakeri | reverse complement strand
AAAAAAAAAAGAAAGAAAGAAAGAAAAACAGGAAGGTAGTTTACTGAGTCAAAGTATAGCCAGTCAAAATCTAAACCACATTATTAACAAGTAGATTAAACATACTGCATGCCTAAAACTAGATAAAGTTCCCAACTTCTGTTCTTTGAGTTGCTCTACTAAAAGCTTTCTGCCAAATCCACAAGACATTTTGGTATCTTTACTGTAAGAAAAGTGGATATTTCTTATCTATATTATAGAAATATAATTGCTTTATTGTAGCATGTAAGGAACAAAATGAGTTGAAGTACAAAGAATCCTGTTCTTATCAATAATTCCAGATACTTGCCAGAATTTTAGTTCTGGCTGTCAGCAGCTCACTGAGTGACCCTTAACAAGTCACTTTCCAAATCAGAACCCCAATGCCCTGACCTGTAAAGAAAGAGTCCAAATTCTCTTTAGAAACACATTCAACTTAGATACAGGGTTGCATGAAATGTAACTGACTGAGTGTAAGTGATATATATTTGTCTCCTGGATACAAGTTGCATCATCTAAAGTGTGACAGTCACATCCTATATGAAAGACTATCCATATAGGATGACTGTGTGTTAACTTTCTCCTACACCAATACTGCCTTCTCCACTGCTGCTGTTGAGTTTACTATTTCTACCATATCAAATGGTTATGGTCTGATTTTATCCATCTGTACAATAGCTTTAACCACCAATAAGTCTTAAAATAACCTTTCATTTAATCTGATGCCTTATAAAAAGGCGGACTTACCCTGTTTTCAACTAGTGGCTCTCACACAGCCTTCAGTATCAGAGGAAAATGAGACCACGTTATTGCCCAATGAACACAAACGTAGGCCGTGCCACCTACCAGTTTACCTGGGGTCCGATGATCAGAGCACAAGCTAGAAGGTGAACACCTTTTATATTTAGAGTTTCTCTATGATCACCAAATTATGTAAGTTGAACTGGGATGTGCTTGAAATGGCCTGGATTTCTCCACGTACTGCTACTGAGGCTGGCTTCAGCACACCCCACAGGAGGCTCGGGTATGTGACCCCCCACAGAGGAAGTGAAAGAGAGTCAGGGGCAGTCTGCATCTGCGAACAGGAAGGCATGCTGTCCAAATACCTTCCTGCTCCAGAGGGCTCATTTGCCTGACCTGTTTTTCAAAGAGTACTCTTTTCAAAGAGTCAAAAATTATTTTGATGATTTTTAAAAAACTGATATAAATCTGTCTAGTAGTATGCATCTTTGTGGTACTGAATGTTTTTAGGACAGTGTTAACATCTAATGTTCTGTATGAGGCTGAAAGAGACTAGTTTTCCCTAACTTAGAAAACTATTCTAAAATAAGTACAAATTAAATATATCCATCCCCAAAGCAAAAGCTCGAGCTTTCCAGCAATCTGTGCATTCATCATTTGTTTCCAACCTAACATTTTCTTATTCTTCACACGTAGCACCCATTATAACCAAGCATTTAAGAAACACACGTTATATTTGATCTTTTTAGTTAAAACCTTATAAGAACCTTGCCTCCTTTACCTAAAAACAAATCTAAAGAAGAGGGTGAACAAAAAGTCTGAATGAATCCCAACACCATCTAAGAAAATAACTGCATCTTCTAGTAATAGCAACAAAATGGCACCATATTACATTCTTTGAGAATGTGCACGCTTTAACAGGGTCACACACAATTAAAATCAATCCATAAGCAGGTTAGATCATCGTCTCCAAAAGAGACTACTACGCTTTTCAGCCTTGAGTTAACCGCAACACCAATAAACCTCTCACAGAAATTTGAGAGATGGGAAAAACTCATACAGGAAAAGGTAAATGACTCGCTGTCCTCTATTTCTATCCCAGTGAATTCACGCAAATGATCACAGCTCTTGTTCTAGTGTCATCAGTTTAGCTAGCGCAGTTCAGGGGGCGTGCTGAGCACAAGTTGTCGGACTGTGACAAATCTTCTGGAGTATCTGCTATGTGGAAGGGTGCCCGGGAAACACTGAAATCAGCCAGACAACCACCTTCTTGAGAGAGAACCAATAGACCAACAATGAGACTACGACACGTTCCTTAAGGATGTACTTCCAAGTGGGCTGAAGACACACACACAGGAAAGAAGCAGAGTTGAAGTAATCAGCATCTGAGCAGATCAGGGAAGGGTGGGGTGGACACATGTAGTCTATATTTGGCTAGTGGAGACAGAAATTCCAGGCAGAGGATTAGGGGGTCACAGAAAAAACAGTCTGAAAGGAGGAAAAGTATGAGCACTTACAGGACAACGTGAATATAAGGTCAAGAGACTATACCAGTGTTTTACAAAAGGTTCCGACATCCATTTCTTCAGCTAACTCTCATCACAAGCTCCTTTATTTGGCGTAGTGAATACTACCTCCAGTAAACAAATAAAGAAACCGAAGCTTAGAAATATTGAGTGTTTTCTCTGAGTCCTTACACCTAGTAAGAGGTAAGGAGGAAATACAAAACCAGGTTTCACAGTCTATATTCACGATACTTCTCTTTACAAAGAACTTAAGTCTGCTGAAGTTAAATGTTATACTACAGGCTTGATTTCAACTTGGATATATTATCTAAATATATCAGTAAACTAGAGCAAATACTGTGAAATAATTCTGGAAAGAACTCAATTACTGAAAAGATGCATAGCAGAAATGTATACAGTAAAAAGTAGCTTCCTGCTCTATTTAAAATGACAAAGAATATGCCAGTTACATACTACAAAGCAAGTGAGAATCATCAGTGTGTGCAGACACCTTCTTTCAGTTGCACAAATTCTTTCAGCATCTGCTCCCCACATTTGTGGGGATATGTGGGGAGAAACCATAAATAGGAAACAAAAAGACAACTAAATATAGAATTTTGATACCCAATATGAACAGCTAAATAAAACCCCAATGATCAGTACTACAATACATCCTGCAGAACAGTCATGTTTCATTTAGTGATCAATTATAAACAGAAAACAAATTAAGAACCTCCAGACAGTCTATGGGAGACAGGTGCCCTTTGGATTCTAACTGCCAATGAAAATTTTACATTACATATCCAGAAAAAGTTTTATAATAAGGACCTCAGTCATCACATTCAACTACCCACAGGATTTCAGCAATGTCTCCCTCAGTTGTATGGTCATCAGTAAATACCTATCATGGTGAAATTATTAGGATCACACCCTTTTGACTCACCCAGTGTCCAAGTTTGGCCTATAAATTATTTAATAGCCCTGCCTTTAAGTTTCAGTGGTTATCCTAGTTTGGGAGCTTGAGTGCCCCTGAAACCAAGTTTCTGGAATTCAGAGATGTTAAAAGCATGGTGACAGCGTTATCAATAGCTCCCTAACCATTTTCTAAATCTGTCTGTACCTTCCAACATACATACAGCCAAAATTATCTCACAAAGATAATGTTGTAGAGCTGTAAACAGGGTCACTGTAAAAAGAAAAGAAATCAGAAGTGCTTTGTGGGTACACTAAAGCCTAATTTGAAATAATGAGGTCTGACCATGGAAACCTGCAGACATGTCAGGTTAGAATACAGCAATCACTGACAGGGTAAGAAACTGACTGTGGACAAAGCCAGAAATTGATTTGTAATTGCAGACATCGAGAGTGAACCAAATAGCTGTTGGCCCACATGTTAGGCCAAACCCACAATGTACAGATGGGGGGGGGATGAGGATATTAATCAAGTTCCTTCTTTCTCTTTCTCTATTTGAGGTTTCCCATCTAGACATGACTTTCTGAGGGTATTTACCAACCTGAACAGAACCCCATGACATGAAAGAAGAAAAAAGCTAGTATTTTAAAGTATTTGGTGGAAAGGTGCTGCTCAAAATTAGTGAATATAATACTTAAAAATCATGGGCTCCTCTATGGAGTCAATAAAGAAAACAAATTTTGTTGATGATGAGACAGTGAAGAGGGAAAAGATCTCCTTATAAGTTATTCACGGTTTTACCATATGCAGTTAAACATCCTGGAGTAAAACTAATGGAAAGTGACTCAACCTTTATGACTCATTAGAACAGTAAAAGCCAAAAAAGTCCAGGGAAGACTCCCCTGGTATTTGATCAGTGAGGAGCTGTATCAGGACTGGAAATGCTCATTATACACTGAGCCTTCAAAGTCTGGTGGTAAATCAGCCTAGGTACTTCTTATACAGGTTTCCAAGAAGACAGGGTGATACTTCATTCATGCAAATGTCAATAACACCATGTGAAGCAAGCCGGTAATAATGATAAGCTGAAAACTGTAAGCAAACTTTAAAAAAAAAACCTGAATCTGTTTACTTTATGCACTTCACTCATGAAACTCCACAGACCCTTCCTCAGAACTGGTATATGGCATTATCTTATTTTACATAAGATTCTATGTATTTAAACAATTCTGAAGCCCCTAGAAATTTATATAGAGTTCAAGATTTTCCTTCTTAAACAAAATATGTCTATATTTTTAAAAGTCACTACAAAAAAAAATATCCTGTTGCCCTGGACGGTGTGACTCAGCGGACTGAATGCTGGCCTGTGAACAAAAGGGTCGCAAGTTTGATTCCCAGACCTGGGTTTTGGACCAGGTCCTCAGTAGGGGGAGCATGAGGGGCAACATGCACTGATGTTTCTCCCCCTCTTCCTCCGTCCCTTCCCCTTTCTCTAAAATTAAATAAATAAAATCTTCTTTAAAAAATCCTGTCATAAAAGTTTTATCAATAGTCCCGACAAGCACCACTAGATTAAATAATAGTTATAATAATGGATAAAGTGATAAATGAAACATCAGAAAAAAAGATTAGTAAGAAAGTTTTCTTTTAATTTCATTGAAATGGTCTAAAAGAAACCATATTTTTTCTATAAAGTACCAAACAGTAAAATTTTACTCTTTGCTAGTCATAGGGTCTCTGCCACAATTACTCATCTGTCACAGCAGCATGAAAGCAGATATAAGCAATAGATACACGAATGAGCATGATCATATTCCAATAAAACTTGGCTTGTAGGCACTAAAATTTCATATTATTTTCACATGTCACTAAACATTCTTGTCCCTCTCTTTTTTTCAATCATGAAAAACATGAAGACCATGCTCGGCTCACTGGCCTAACAGACACAAAAACAAGCGGTGGGCGAGCCGGGCCGGACTAAGCGCTGCACTTTGCAGATCCCTACTTTAGGGCAGCAAATGTCAGTTACCAGAAGAAAAAACAAGACGCCACTTATTCTTTAACACTGGTAGAGAAGTGAGCTGCCGCTGTAAAACCCTTAAAGAAATACGGTGGCATCTCTGCTTTAGGGTGCCACAGTATTCTCAATACTCAGGATAATCCAAATGTTCATTGTGTAAATCCAAGTGTATAATCTTGGTATAAAAAAACTACAGATTCCTCGGACCATCTCTAAAAGATTCAGCTGATAGTAAGTAGGGCCAAGAATGTGTTTACAGTAAAATTCCCCAGATCATTCTCATGTTGTACCAAGATGCAAAAACCACGGACAGTTTCTTATAAGGCTAGCACACACTCTGGAAGAACTCCAGCCATTGTTGATACAACAAGAATGGTTTGTACAACATCGATGTCACCTGGCAGCCAAGCTCAGTGGACTGGAAGGGCACGGGCAAACAATGACGACTTCACTGTACTAGTCAGTGGGGGTGGTAGACACTGCTGAGGAGCATGTGCACTGTGCGGCCATCACATTCAAAATGAGCGAGTAGAGCAACGAAACTGCATCAAACTTTGTGTGTGTGAGTGTTTATGTATATATAGTTATATTTGATAAAAGACATGAATCCAGAATATCCAAAGAACTCTCAAAACTTGAAAATAAAAAGTCTGGTTCTTTTTTAAAAGGACACAAGCTTAGAACATACTTCCACAAATGATATCA
The DNA here is from genome assembly GCA_004024845.1 of Tonatia bakeri. Lineage (NCBI taxonomy): Eukaryota > Metazoa > Chordata > Mammalia > Chiroptera > Phyllostomidae > Tonatia > Tonatia bakeri. Next base: position 16,439 of record PVIA01015537.1, on the reverse strand, counting down.
TGGCAAACAACTGCAAGAAAAGAGGTTCAACAGCATTAGTCATTAGAGAAATGCAAATTGAAGCCACATAAGGTAACATTACACATCTATTGAAAGAGCTAAAATTTTAATTAAAGAAAAAAAAGACCCAGTAGTACAGCCACTTTGAAAAAGAGTCTGGCAGATTTTCATAAAGCTAAACATACCCTCATCCCTACACCCACTAATCACACCCTCAGTGCTTACGCACAAGAAATGAAAACTTACGTTCCAAAAAAAACCTTTATGCATGTTTACAGTGACTTTATAACCACCAAAAAGTGCTAACCACCAGTGAATGGATAAGCAAATTGTGGTGCAGCCTTACATTGGAGCTCAGCAAAAAATGTGAACAAAATGACTAATACAACATAATATCTGAAATATTATGTTAAGTGAAAGGAGCTAAACTCAGAAAGCTCCTTGTTGTGTGACTGCATTTACATGGTATGTCTGCACAGACAAGAAAACTACAGGGGCAGAAAATGAATCAGCGGCTGGGGGAGATGGGGAAAAAGGGTTGAAGGTTACGTAACTGTTCTATATCTTGGCTGCCGTGGTGGTTACAAGACTACACATTTGTCAAAACCCAAAACTATATACTAAAAATGATACATTTTCATGGTATGTAAATTGTGCCTCGATTAATTTGACTAAAAAGAAGAAAAACCTGATTTATAAATAATACTGGTTCTAGTTTATTACAAAGTTGTCACTATTTTTATGACAGTGTGTAGTTGCTGTCATATGCATACCTATATACCTTAATGTGTGCATGCATGTTTTTAATGAAAACTAACATTGACTTAGTAGCTACAATGTGCCAGACACTGGAATACTTTTAAATCTCTCAATTTCCATTTCACAAATATAGAAAATTAAAGCTCACAGTAGCTAACATCTTCCCTAAGATCACACAGTGAGTATACGAATGAGCAGCAATGTACATTAAGCCCACATGGCCCTAGAGTCTAGCTCTCTTGCCTCAGTATACACCCTTGCCAGTTACCTGTTGCTGTGTAACAATACCCCTCCCTGCAAAAAAAGCTTAGTAGCTTAAAATAGTTTATGAGTATCCCTCATGGTTCTGAGGGTCAACCAGGCTTAGCTGGGCGGTCCTCACATGGGGTCTCTCATGTGGAACGTGTTGGCTGAGGCCGCAGTCACAGAAAGGCTCAGCCAGGCTGCACACCCACATCACAGACAGTGCTAGTGGTGGACCCCGGCTGTCAGCAAAGCTCTCGGCGGGGGCTGTCAACCAGAGCCCTTTCATGTGGACTGTCCCCGGGGTTTTGGCTTCGCCTGGCATAGCAGCTGGATTCCACTAGGGCACTTGCCAAGAACAAGTGTTCCAAGAGACCCGGGCTGAAACCTCAAGGCTCCTGGCCACTGAGACTCGGAAGTCACGCTCCATCACTTCCCCTACTACTGGTCAAACACCAGTCTCAGAGTCAGCCCAAGTTCAAGGACAGGGGACTACACAAAGGCGTGAATACTGGGAGGCATGGCTCATTCGGAGGTCATCTTTGAGGACCAGCTCAACATACCTCACCCCATAGTGAATTACAGATTATTTTAAATTTCTTCCTTGTACTATTCTAAATTTTCTGTAATGTATATGTATTCTTCTGTAATCACAGAAATAAATTCTTTAAGACATAATATTGTTTTTTCCAATTAAATTAAATTAAAAAAAAAAGTTCGCCCATTTCTCATACACCACCCCCCGACTCCACATCCCACCTCTGGCAACCACCAGTTCCTGCTCTCTGTATCCCTGAGCTTGGTTATGTATGACTGTATGTATGTATTTATGTATGTATGTATGTATGTATGTATGTATCAGATTCTGCATATAATGAAGATACTTTGTCTTTCTCTGACCTACTTCACTTTGCATAATGTCCTCGAGGTCCATTCATGTTGCTGCAAATCTTAACATACATGTGTTTTTTAAAACAATGGCAAAAATAATTTGTGTGTGTGTGTGTGTCATGTCCTTTGAAAAGTAGTATCTATAAACCCCTTTCTACTGGTTTCTAAAGTCAAACATCTGGGACTACATGGTCTAAATAATCCCCAAGGTACCTCTGAATATAAAAACCAATTATTCTTTGTAGGTCTTATCCAAGATCTAGGATATCCTAATTTTCCAGTTAGAAGCTCAGCACATATTTAAATGGGTTATCCATTAAAAATATTCATCCCGAGGCCCTTCCGTTGGCTACTTCTGAAATTTCAAATACACCTGTTATAAGGTTTGCTCTTCCCCTACAGGACAGGGTAGGTCATTTCGAAATATGCTCCTGTACTTAGAGAAGTAGAATTTGAAGCAGAGTTTACTTAAGTCTTATGGTATCTCTGTTAGAACGACACGCTGCTTTTTGTTACTGAGACAAAACGCATTTGTTTCAAAAAACTCCCATGATTGTATTGAGATAAGAACTGAGGAAAAACCACAGCCTACGACTTTCTTTGAGTTTACTTCCCTAATATATTTCATCTTAAAGTGGCCATGCCTATAAGCATTAGTCCCTTCAAACTGAGTGCTCTAGAGTGGAAATGTGTTTTTTATGTAGAAAAAGCACTGAGGCAGGAGTGTAAATCCCTGTTGCTCACCCCGTAATTAATTTGCTGAATCAAAATAAAGCCGAAAAAATGTTCTTAAATAAAGGTACAATAAAAACTATGTTAACTTACTTTCATATCCAACACTATCCTTAAAAATAACTTCAGAAAATCTGAAATTGTCTTGTCATTCATTATTTTCATTCTACTGTTTTAAACATATGAAACAGATCAGGAATGGATCTCACATATCTACAGAATAATGTAAAACAAAGAAAAGAAGGGGGTAGATAGGGAGAGAGAAATGGATAAGAACGGAGAAATGAACGTGAGAAAGAAGAGAGAAGGTGGGAAAGGAGAGAAGCGGGAAGGCTGAACCCTGTGAATACTCAGCTGCAAAGTTCTCTAAGTCTAGGTCCCAAGGTCCCAATCCCTAGTACCTTGGCCTCTGTGGTTTGGTACTAGTCACTTCTCCAACCTGGCCTCAGACTTTCAGCTGGAAAATGAGGCAGCTGGCCTGGATCAGTGGTTTTTAATGCTCTCTACTCTGAGATCCTTTCTAAAAATACTAATTAACTTTACAGTTTCCAACAAAGCAGAAGTTGTCCTCTAAGTACCTGTTAGTTAAAAAAAGCAAACAAACAAAAACAATTAATGGTTTTAGAAATGCTACTTAAACAACTTTTATTTTGCAAATAACAGCTATATACATTTTTTGAAAAATCACTGATTCACTTAGTAAAGTAGTGCATATCTCCATATAGCAATAAACTGAAAGATTTCTTTCTCCTTTATGTGAGAGGCATGTGGGGTTCTTATATTAATTTAGAGAATTCTTTACATCTCCCTCCACCCCACATGACTGCCTGTCCACCACAGGGCAGATCGTGCCCATGCACCACGGGGCATGTTTTACTGTGAAAGTACCCCTCCCTCAATAGATGGCAAAAGATTCTTTCCAGCTGCCAAATTATGAGATGTTGCTTTGCACTTAAGGAAAAAAATAAATAAACCTGTAACTCAGATAAAAATCAAAACCACAAAACAGTGTTTTAAAATATGTTTTCACTAAAATTCTATCCTTAATAATGATTACTTCCAAGGCCAGGAGGAAGGGCATGGAATTACTTTTCTTTTTTTTTTCTTTATTACTTTCTTTTATACCTATCTATGTTGGATGAATTCTACTTATACTATGCACCTATAAGAAAATAAACAAATTTCTTTAAGTTTTTCTAAATTTATTGCTGGCATTATGATACATGCTAGTCATGGTTAGAAGGCATTAGGTCAACCCTGTAAGAGCTTATACTCTGAGGAGGAATATAAAATGATTATGCCAAAGATAGAATTCCTGCACTAACAGACAGCATCTATTAACGTATTCATTCCTTCGCACATTCAAGTATTTGCTCACTATTTGCTGGCTAAGTAAAACACCTGAAACCAGATGAGGATTAAAAAGCTAAGACACAAACCTCCAACTCCAGAAGATCCAGCCATGGTCTTATTGAAAAACAACCAAGAAAGTTTGCTGTAGCATTCTGAAGCGAAGAGAAAGGGAGCTTGCCCTGCAGCCAGGGAAAGTGCACCTCGCAGGCTGCCGTCACTGGGGCTATGCCTCGTGTGCAGGTGGTGTGAGTGTAGATTCTCCAGGACTACTTGCCTAACTTACTGCGCCAGACATGATGTTGTATCTTTTTTCCTAAAGTTCTGGATTTATGCCATTAATTTCATTTACCACTTTATGCCACTGGGGTGTTCTCCGCCTGAAATGAATCACCTAAAATTAAGTATCTAAAATGCTTTCTAGGTATATTTCTGAAAACATATTAACTTTTCATTAAAGAAAAAAGGATGTGCTCACAGAATAGCTAGCTAACTCAAGAAATAAGTCACTAGTAGGTGCATGGATTTCAGAGTGTGTCAGTGCACACGCACAGTTAACTTAGGATACGGTGAAAGTTTCCATCCAAAGGACCGTAAGGGTACAAAATACAAGAAAGAAAAGGGCTGGCACTGGGAGAAGATGGGACGGTTAGAACAGAAGTGCTCCAGGACTAAAAGTGGGGGATTACAAAGGAGTTTATAAAGTTTAAAAGGGTCCAGAAAGGCTAATGCTCTTGAACCACAAGTTTAAGATAATGTGAAAGCGTTATTAGATGAGGGGAAAGGAAAGATTACAGTGACAAGCAAACAATTAAAAGTAAGTAGTGACAAGGGAATAGGATTGGAGAGAGCAAAAAAGAAAGTTGGGATTGTTGTTTCAGAAAAAAACAATTCAGCAAGGAGGCTAACATGTACCAAAAATCTTAATGTGTTAATTGATGGAAAGAGCTCATATTCAGAAAAATATGTTCCCAGCTCTGATCTAAACTAAGAAACTTCCAGAATATTGTTGGATCCTGACTGTACCTTTGTCTAGCATTCACAGATTACATGATGCATTTGAGTTATAGGCTGATTAAAAAAAAAATGTCTGGCAATTATTAGAAATGTTGTTGCATAGAACTTCAAATGTTTCAGAAAAAATAAAGCATTATTCCTGAACACTGGCAACAGTATTTCTGTAACAGAACATACGCTGATGTTCCAAGTACACTTTTAAACCAGGAATGTGTGTTGACATTTAGTTAGACTTCATTCTTTTCACCTACATATGAACTCAAATGTGTCCCTTTGTCTCCTATTTTAAGAGAGATTTCCCAAGATAAAAATACTGCCCTAGTTTGTTTTTTTAAAAAGATCTGTCCAAATGATAAATATCTTTGACTGCTTTAAAACTAAGTAAACAAGCACTGGATTTTAATCTAGAAAAGAAAATTTTCAAATATTCCCTTTCCCTGATGTCAGCTACTACCCATGACCTCTGTTGAGATATTCACAACAAAGGTCACAGGGCTCCCCACTGCCCCCCCCCCCAAAGCAATAATGCAGTGGGAAAGGGCAGAGGCCCAGTGCATTATTCTAAATCTCTGCTGTAACCTACCCCATGATCCCAAATTGTAACTGTATATAAACCTACTTAAGGTTTAAAAGGAAAAAAGAAAAGTGGAGCAGACAGATTTTTTTAAAATGGGGTTTAAAAATCTGTGCCAGAATATTAAGCAAACCACACTTCCTTTTCAAACTAAGTTGGAGTTTCATCACTAAGAACAGTCGCAATGTTTGTGTATGCTTTACCTCATCACAGGCACAGCTCCCTACTCTTTAATTAGGGTCCAAAGACACTGTTAGGGAGTAACTATGGCACAATTAAGAGTTACAGTAGAGAAAGCTACACTTTATTAGACTTGACTACTTCCCAGATCAAAAACTAAACCACCATTAGGACGTCGCTAGTATATAATACATCATTCCCTTTGGTAATCTCGAACCAGAAAAGTCAGATGCTTACAAAGACAATGATCTTCTCAACAACTTCTGGACACTTTCAAAATCAACTAATATTTAACTCTAACTTAATGAAAGAGCCAACTGAATTTCCTTAACACTTTACCATATTATGTAAACTGGATTGCCAAACACTGTATTAAGTGACATGAAAGCAAATCACATGTGTTAAACTCCAGAGTTTAGCAACAGAAACATCATGCATTTATAGATGAAAGTGTCTGTTGCACCCCTTGAGGATGAACATACTGGAATAAATCATTTGTGTCTTGGTTAGAAACCAGAAGACCTAATAGTAATATAATTGCATAGACATAAAGTGAGTTTCAAGTTTCTTCCAGGTCACTGACATGTAGAGGGGGTGAGGCAAAAATCACAGCACTATGTAATAGATTTGTAACTTTTAAGGTTGTATTGGAACTCTAACCCCCATTCTAAGTATTGCCCACCCTTAAGGAGGCGCTACACACTACTCAAGTGTCACTTTCCCCACAGCAAAGACAACAAAGCCCCCATTCCCCACACCTGCCTCCCACCACAAACACAACTCAGACCCAAAAGGCTACAGACAAGCAAAAAATGTCAAAGACTAGGACTTTCAAAGTGTAAATCTGCCCTTCCTATCAGTCAGGTTCCCTGGTCTGGACAGAGCTGTGAAACTACATTTACATGTGAATGCCATAATCTCTACCAAAGCCAGGGTGGGTTGAAAAATACTACCATCAAGATCAGGGGCCTAAACTCTAATCTTCAGAGACGAGGACAGGCCCAGGCCCAGCCCCATTAAAAATTCCACATAAAACCTGTGACTCTGTGTCCTGGTGTTTGGATCTCTGGGAAACCAAACAGTCAAGCTTTCTTTTGATTTGGGTCAACCTGAGCATCCACAAGACCATCTGAGTCAAATCAGGTGACAAAGAAACATGCAGTTTCAAGAAAGCCAAGTTTCCTCTTTTCAATTCTACATTCCCAAGACACCTCAAGCCACAATGCACACTTGAAATAGATGACAGACACAACAAAGACAACCTTTCCAAACGCAGACAGTACTCTGGAACTTCTATGCTTCCTAAGGACAAAGAACAGCCAAAGACAGCTAACTAAATGTTAAGGTGATCCAGCACCCAGGATCTCAATTAAAAAAAAATGCTAGGTCTTGGAGCAGCTGATGGAAACAAGGGAAGGGAAATCAAAGGGATACCTGCTGGTAGCCAAGACAGGTCACTACTAATCAGGCTTTATTTTCTTGGACATCTGTACAAGGGACCATTAAAAAATCAAGGACACCCGTTCAGTCCCGTTTCCCCTCACTCAGTGCTTTCTGTAAGAAAATGCTTATACAGCTTCCCATAAGCTCGCTGCGCTGGGCAGTGCCAAGACTAAACTTTTAAACCTTGGGGAAGGTTGGAAAGTCAGCCAGCCAGACGCTGAGTTAGGAAAAGTAGAGAGAAGGAGGGAAAGAGTCAAGTTTCAAAACAAAGGCTCCACTAGGAACTGAATGTCAAACCCTCCCCGCGTCCAAGCCTTCAAGCCAGCTAGGCTGGGCCTCGATTTTTAAGAACACGAATAAGTCAGATTTACCCAGTTCCTTGTTGTTCGCCAGAATATTTGCACAACCACTTGATGAGGATAGTGCTATCCTTGTCCCCCCCACCCCCAGACGCCAATCTTCTTACACAGGGTAATACTGAGGCTTAGAACATAAGAGATTTGCTCAAGGTCCCACAGTAAAGCCTAAATTCAATTCCCTGAACGTCCAGGGCAGGCCAGCACAAGGTGGACGCAGAGCGACGGCCGCGGGGCCGAAGGGACGACGCCCCTGCCCAGAGCGAACCCCTGCCAGGGGAGGGGAGGGGCCCCGAGCGAGCGCTACACGCCCCGGCGCCTACCTTCCTTGACCCCAGGCAGCTTGGACTGGTCGATGCTGACTTCAGCCATGATGGGCCGGGGTCCTGGCTGCCCCTGACCACCCGCTTCCCCGCCGCCGGCCGCACGGAGCTCGGCCCGCGCGCAGGAGCAGCGCCCGACGCAACTCCGCCCGGCAGCGCGCGCGGGCCCGGAGCAGGGAGAGGGGCAGGGCAAGGGCTGGCGACAAAGGCAGAGGGAGACCGGCTCCGGCACACCAGGCTGGCGGCCCAGCTGCCCCGCCGCAGCCACCTGCTCCCGTGCCCCCCCGCCCTGATCAATACCAAATATCCGGAGCCCGGAAATGGACTCGGGCCGTCCAGTACGGAGGGAGAGAGGAGACAGAAAGGAGGGCGGGCGGGCCTGGGTGGGGAGGGGCGGGGAGGGGAGCTGCAGGTCTGAAACCGCAATTGCGAGTGGCTGGCTAGCGAAGCTCGGCTCCCGCGGCCGCCTCCCAGCTGTTTCCTTTGTGCGGTGTGACGCGCCTGAGGCCGGGGCCGGCTGTGCCCCCGCCCCCGCGCTCTGCGTCTCCGCCGGCCCGGGGTCGCGGCTTTGGTGGGGCCCCGCGTCCTGAAGGCCTCAACGGAGGGCCGCACGGGTCACCCAGACTATAGTCGTTACTGTCAGCCGTGTACTTAGTATTCTGTACCCTGGTTCTGGGGCTGAAATTTCTACAAATGCGTACTGTGTGCTGCTTTTATATATGGGCGTAAAAAAATCTCTAATACAACGCACAGAACTAGAGAGCAGCTGAGAAAAACGTGGGCCAATTCACACCAGCTGGGGGAACTGAGTCATTCATTCATCAGAAACGCACGCCTGTCTGCCAAATGTGAAGTTGGGGGCTGATAAAAACGTCGGAAATCTCTTTCTTAGGGCATGTCACACATTGGACTAGCGTTGTAACATTTTTATCCTCCCCCCCACCCCCACGCCCCAAAATAGGCAACATCTTCTGTCTGCCATCTCCTGGCAACAGAGTTCTTCGGCCCTATGAAAAACCCGCCCCTATAAGTGGCCTCTCTCCCAAACGTGTGTAATCATAGAACCTCTATCCGCCGCCACCACTCTTCCTTCCTCTCCCACCCACACACTTTCAACTAAGGACGGGTGTATGTGGCCAAGACAGGTCAAGCAGAATACCTCCCTATGCCTATTGTATAAACTGGAACATATATGCATTCTACTTCCTGTAGGGAAGGTTCGCTTTCACGAGTAGACAGTGAAGCCAAACAGACTGATGACAGAAACAAAGGTAACAGACAGATGAAGAGGACATGATCCGATGATACAACGGGAGTGAACCAGCAGGCCCCAGGAGCAGCTAGGGTCTCTGCAGCGCCTGGACTCTGGACCCTGCCCCCACCCAACCCCCTGCCGCTACCCACTCCCCGCACCATCTCAATTAAAAAAAATAAACTCGGAATTGAACTATCTAAATAGAGTAAAAATTGATTTTTTCCGATACTCAGCTCAGAGTCCCAGTATGAGAGGCCACATTAAAGAGGTTTTATTTGGACTTGACATTGAATAAAGCAGACCCAAACCTAGCAAGAATTTAGGAGAAGGCTTTTTTAGGTCACAGGGTAGGTGACTATGGCTTACAGGTCAAATCCATCCCACTGGAATTGAATGACTGCTTTTTATGTATTTAAGTGATCACATTTTAAGTGATTATATAGATATAATAATTTGATTTTGCCACTTAGGTCTCAAAGTCTAAAATACATACTATTGGACCCTTCTCAGAAAAAGTTTTCTGACTCCTGTACTAGGCAGAAAGGACACCCTGTAAAATGTGTAAGTAGGAAGGAGGCAATATTAAAAAGGTACTTTTATGGGGATTTTTAAGTTCCCCATCTTCTCATGAATATTTCTTTTAAACTTCTTATGTCACAGAGAGTATTTGTAATAGCACTATTTTCTGTTTCCCTCCCCAAATCCATTGTCTCCATTTCTGCCCTGGGTGGCTCACATGGAAACCTGACCAGGGCCTCCTTCCCTTGTGGCTTCCTGTTGAGTTGGACCAACACAAAACACTGGCAGCAGATCAAAACAAGGGAGGAGAGAGATTTCAGCATGGGTACTCCACTCCTCTCCTCCTGAGGCTGGGCCCACGTTTTGCCCATACAATGTTTACCTATAGTTCCTTCGTAGAGGCCTCTTTTCCCTAGCTCCAGCTCTCATGGTCTCTAACACCATTTCCTTCCAGTGCCCTTCAGGCCTAAGATAGTAATGTCTGCTCACTCTCCCTGGTAACCTTGAGGTATCCCAACCCTCTCTAAACAGTCCCTTCATTATAATCTTTTCATTTAAATCATTTTGAATGTGGCTTCCATTTCCTTCAAAGACTCTAATATTTAAAGATATGCCAAAGGGTCACTGCTTTGTTTTCCTCAAAAATTCCCCTCATTTCATATAATCTCCACAAGGTCATAAAACCTATCCACCTATCCACATGATCTCTGCTCCCCACTCTCCTATCATTCCAATCATAGATTTTAGTCCCACCAGTCAAAAAATAAAGCTGTTTTTATTGGCTTTCACAATGCCCTCCATGTTGCCATACTCAGAGGTCAATTCTCAGTCCACCTTATTGGCTAATTGTTAGTAATAGATGTGACATATGACACTACCCGCCTTCTTGAAATATTTTTTCTTTCTTTCTTTCTTTCTTTTTTTTTTTTTTGATTACTTATCTCATTTGTCTCCCAGGGTGATTCTAGACCACTGGCCACATTGTTAAAAAGTGACCCAAGTCAATGAAAATTCAATTTGGGGATTCTCTTGGACCATGGTGCCTGCTAATTATTGCAGATATTTAATATAGGCTAGCAACTCCACCCAAAATCACCCTAACAGGTTATAAAAGAAAGTGTGAAACCAAATTCGTATTTGTAGATATACATACACATATCTCAGCAAGTAGGTGCAAAAAAGCCATAAAACCTGCTCTGAAAACCTGATAAAGTCCCAATTCCTTATCCTTTTGTGGCCTCTGACTGTATGGTCCATTAAAGAATCATGCAAACAAAAACATTATTTTGGAATCATGCTGTGGACACCACTGCAAAAGTAACATGACTGACATCAGAACACAGGTCAGAAAATAATAAAATCACAAACTTGAAGTGATAACAAGAACAAATACCTTTTATTATTAGCATTTAATATGTAACAACATTGTTCTTAAAAATAAAATAAAAATATTTTCAGATAAATGAAATCTCATAAAATTTGTAACCACCATACCTATACTACTACAATAAATACAAAAAGAAGTTCAAGAGGCTGAAAGAAAGTATAACATGGAATTTCAGATTTAAAGAAAAAAAATCTAAATATGAGGGTAAGTTATCAAAAGACTAGGTGTTTTTAATCTTTTCTTTTTTTTCTTTTCTTTTTTTAACATTTCTAAAGACAGTTTTGGAAGTTATACAAATTCTGCAATATATATAGAGAGAGAAGTATCACAGGACACTTGTAATAAGATGTTTCTAAGGAAAAGAATCATTACAAGGAGTGTTTATAAAGTATGGAGAAGTAAAAATGGCAATAAGAGCACAAAGTAATGGATGGATAAATGAAATTAAATTGCTATAAGGTAATGTTGGGAGGAGGGAATATGCCCATCTCATTTTATGTGTCTCAAATAGTAAAACCTGACCGAGATATTATATAAAGAGGGCAATATAAGACCAATATCCCTTATGAAGATAGATACAAAAATCCTCAATGAAATATTAGTAAACCAGATCTAGAAATATATAAACAGAATAAGACATAACACCAATTCAGTTACTCCCAGGAATGCAAAATTGATTTAGTATTTGAAAATCAGTCAATGTAATTCAATTCAACCTCTTGATCATCTCAATAGATATTTGACAAAATTGAACACCAATTCATAATTTTAAAAAAACCTCTCAGAATACCAGAAATAGAAGGAATCTGCCCCCAAATAATAAAAGATACCTATGAAAAACACACAGCTTGGTGAAATATTGTACTGTTTCCTCCTAAGACTGGGAACAGTGAAAGGTAGGCACTCTCCCTAATTTGATTCAGCATTTTACCATGTTACATTACCCAACACAACAGAAGGGAAGAAAATAAAGTGCACTTTGACTGGAAAAGAAGTTAACTATATTTAGATTAGATATGATTGTCTAAATACAAAACCTAAGTTTTCTTGGATTTTCTTCAAATCAACTATTAGAAATAATAAATTTAGCAAAAGCACAGAGTACAAGGTCAATAATCAAAAATCAATTGTATATCTGTATACTAGCAACAATTAGAGAATAAAATTTTAATATATCTATGTACTTAAGCACCAAAACATATAAAATTCTTGGGAATAAGTTTGACAAATATATGGAAGATTTCTAGTCTGAACACTGCAAAATGTCGCTCATAGAATTGAAGATGATCTAAAGTGAAGAATTATTCTGTATTCATGGATTGGAAGAATTAATATTTTTAAGAGACCAGTTTTCTCAACATTGAAGTGTAGATGCAATGCAATTTCATCTAAAACTCTAATAGACTTTTATAAGTAGAAATTGATTCTAATATAGAAATGCAAATGATAAGTATGCTCAAAACAATTTTGAAAACAAATTTGGTGGTCTTACACTACCTGTTTTTAAGTGTTCTTATGAAATTAAGTTATCAAATAGGTTACAATTGGCATAAGGAAATAATTCAGTGGAATGGAATGGAAAATCCAAATGTTTATATGTCATCTAAAAATTACATATATGCATTCAGTTGAAACTTACATATACATATTGAAAGATGCCAAGGTAATTCAATGGGGAAAAATAGTCTTTTCAACGACTGGAGAAACAGCAATTCACACATTACTACTGTTAGTGAAATGTTACAACTGCTTAACTGCTTGATAGTTAATGTTAAATATATTAACCTATTACCCTTCACTTCCTGTAAAAATGCGGCCTGCAAAGAAAACACCACCTTGCATTTGTCTGTCTCGTTTCCCTTTCCTCTTTATTCCTGCTGCTCTTACACCTCCTAAAAAGTGTGAACCGTAGTAAATTTTGCCACAAGTTCTGTTTTCTAATGGCCCCAGGCAAAGATAACTGATACAAAGATTGACCCTCAAAAGCCAATCCTCAGGATAAAATTTTGGTATTAGATCACTCGTTTTCTGGAAGCCAAAGCAACTCATTCCACTGCTATATTATTAAATGGAGTGGCAAAAATTCCTGGCTTGTAATGGAATAATAATTATTAAAGCTTTCTTTCACCTCTGGTTAAGTGGAATAAAATGTAGATGGAAGGAAGGGAATTTGGAGGTCAAGAGGCTGTTGCACCTGCTCAGTACGGAAGCATTTGTACTTATAAAGCTGCAAGAGCTACCTCCCCCCAAAAAAGTGCAGACTTAATGGGTCTCCTAAGACAAAGGAAAGGAATGTGTCCCTGGGGTCCCGCACAAGGATATTTGGGAGTTTAAACCTTCTAAATTCCCTGATTTCTCATTGTAACAGGGTGCATAGCATGGTTCCCCTGACAATAGGGGAACACCCCAATGATCCTGGCAGGACTGTGGGAAGAGAACAGCGGAAGGAACAGCATTTTAAGGCACATTGCATAATAGAGGCAAAACTAACAGCCGCACCCTTCCTGAAGGGAAGAAGGCTGCTGCCCAGGGCGAATTGTGTATGTGACTGTGAGAATGTGCAGTGGACTTGTGACATAACCAGGGCTGGGGGCAGAAGCCCTCCCCAGGTGCCTGTGTGTTACTGGGAACTCTTGCCCTTACTGAAAATGACAGCCAAAAGAGAGCAGAAGTCACTGGGGAGCTGACAAAAGTGGAAGACACTAATGCACCATAGGAAGGGCCGGAAATGAGGTCACATAGGAAGCTCTGATTTGAGCATTTATATCAGGGCAGGCCAAATGTCAGGGTATGGGAGAGCCTCAAGGTCAGAAGAGGTCTGCAGAGAAGTCAGTCATAGGTCTGTCTGCCTAGAGAAGATGACAGCAGAGCCAACAGAGTTTCGGGGGCCTGCCAGGACAAGCACAGACACATGAAGGATGCTTGGAGCTGAACTGTGACCAGGAATGCTAAGCCACAGACTTCTGTCTTTCTGAAGGATGGACAGAGAAGTCACTCTCTTGGTATGGGGACTTTTGATATGGGACTTTAGAGCATGGTGTACTGTCTCTCCTTTTGGGTTTTTGGCATTTGAATATTCTGGGCTTCTGGCCCTGCTCTCTATATGGATGGGACCATTCATGGGACCATTCATGGGACCAGGAGTGCAGGGCCCACCAGATGCTTAGACACCGCAGAGGATGGGACCCCACTCCTGGAGGCAGGGTCCTGCACTGGGACAGGGTGATATGGCACATGGTTTCCTGAGCTGCTACACAGAGTCTGAGAATAGCACACCCCAGATCCTGAAGGAGAGAGCTGCTGAAAGGATGGTGACTCTGCAACCCACAAGTGCACATCCCAGAGAAGATGGAGATCTGTTTTCGTTGCCAGATTGGTGGACAGATAAGAATATGGAGAACTTCTGGGCATGGTTTGGGCTTGTAGTTTTTTGGGGATCAATGGAAGTTCTGCGTCTTGTGGAAAAGGAGGGCTCTGTGCAGGAGTGCTCTCAGCACCCCCAAGGTTGGAACACTTTTAATAAAAGTCTGTTTCCTTCAACACTGATTATTGAGTCATGTAGATTGAAGGCACCAAGTGGCCGAGCCCCAGTTCATGCACAGTTACATCATAGCTGGAAGAATCAGTCCTTTCCACTTGCCAGAGGAAAACAGCCTAACCGAAAGTCCATGTGACAACTTTTCTCAAAGCCAATGACTTATAAGATGACATTTGCTGTTCTCAGGAGCCATGCCTACCATTGCTCATTGCCTCCAGGGTAATACCCAGAATGAGATTTAGTACAACCTGAGTAGGGGAGCACAAGCTTAAGAATTTGCTGATCTCTTGAAGCCTGGCATTGGTGATGGCCTACACTATGGTAAATGAAGTGGCGATACCAGAACACCCTCTGTTACTGAGGAATTTTTCAGAAGGCTCAGGGAAGTGGAAATGTTAGAATAAATTTATTGTGCAACACAGGAGAACTAGCAACCTGAAATGCAAAGGATACTACCTTTCTTAAGGTGGCGGTGAATGTACAGGTGAGGAAGGCATTGACATCATTGAGAAGCTTAGTAGTGGCTGCCTTCATCAGTGAGAATGCTGCTACAGAGTTGGCTATGAAATATATATGAAAAAAAGTGCAAAGTTGATGTTCAGAAAACCTGGCGTGGCAATTAGGTGAACTTAATGATCAGATTACCATGGTTTTCCTAGGAATAACAAAGTTTGAGGTTGTAATATACATGCAGAGGGAGAGAAAGCAGAAAGAGAGAAGAGAGAGAGAGAATGAGAATGTGCCTGGCATTAAAGGCCACGTGGAAAATCACAGTCCTTTTTCAGTTTCCTTATCTAAGTCTATTCACAGAGCTAGGTGCTGTTGATTGAAAGGGACACTGGATCACTTCAAGTGTAAATTTCCTTCAACCTTCGCCATAAGGACTTGTAGCCATATGTCAAGATGTTGGGATCCACCCTGCCTGGTTTCAGAAGCTGTAACTCCCATGGTTAAGGCTGAATGAGAGACCTTGGGACCATAAGCCACTTAGGAGACAAAGCTTATCCCCCTGGCAGGGGCACTGCCCCTTTACTTCACCCTGCTTGGCCCCAAGTCTGATCAGTTAGCCAACGACAGGGAAGATTCTTCAAGAGAAGGGCGACCTAAGACAGCCTTGGTCATGAAGTGCTCCCTATAGAAAAGGGCCCCACTATAGAAAAAGGGGGTGATGGACCCTCGCCCTTCAGCTTTGACATAGCCTGAGTCCTCATTCTGTCTGCAAGAAGTCTCCTAATCTCTTGGCTGCCTTACTTCCTCTGCCTGACTTAAGCCTGAAGCAGTAACAGGGGGTGGTGCAGCCCTGTGCTGGAAAGGGCGGGTGCCCCAGGGCAATCAGGCCTAAGAAAGAATACATAAAATCCTGTGAAACCTGCTTTGCTAAGAATGTTCTCAATTTTCTGATAAGGGTCCAAGCAGGAAATGAGTTCGTTTCCCAAAGTTTTGTAGCCCTTTGGTTAACTGACCATGACTCAGAATAAGCCCTCAGAGTTCTTTGTATATCATCTATCGTTTGATCTTTACTGACTGACAATGATTGATGAGCTTTACCTGTATTCCTGTGCAAATTGAACCCAATAAAAGCCCATAGAGGAAAAGGCTCCTGGCCCTTCTTTGAGAGACTGGCCACTTTTCCTCCCCACCCAGATCATGTCTTGGTAGACTTATTCTCATCCATGGCAAACCAGGGGGCTCTGCTGGCAAAGCTCTCCCACAAGATAATTAATCCTGGGTGATTTTTAAAAGACTGTTAGACACAACATCTGAAGTAACTGATAACCACACCTGAATTGTCATCTTAGACCTCTGATGATAGAGGGATCTTATAGGACAAGTGTTAATGGAGTTTTGATCAAAATCTGTCTCTCATTGGGC
>PVIA01015536.1:0-22380 GCA_004024845.1 Tonatia bakeri | reverse complement strand
CCACTCTCTCTCCTGAGCACTGTCAGGTGTTACCCCATTTCATCCTTCTGAAACCTCTGGGGTGGGTACCTTAGATGAAATGGTGGGTAGCCTCATTTCACAGATTGGGAAGGCAAGTCTTAGAGAAGTTAGGAAATGTGTCCATGTCCACAGAGCTAGGAAGAGAGGAAGCCTGGATTTCTGCCCTAGGCTACCTACCCCAAACCTTCTTGTCCTGTTCTGATTCAAGGGGCACAGTGGCCACTTGGCAACCATGGAGAATTTCAGGGACTAAAATTGGTTGTCAAGATGCTCTTTCTCTTCTGTCCTGGGAAGGGCAGCCTCTGCCTCAGCCCAGACCTCTACAGAACAAGGGTCCCTTAGAACTGAGTGCAGAGAGGTGTTTTGTGTGCCTGGACTTCTGCAGGTTCTACCAGTGACGATGGTCCCTACAGTCCCTGATAACAGAAAAGCAAGGTAGGTCTGCAAGAAATTGCCCAGAAACTTCCAGGGGCCTGAACTGAAGGAGCAATAGGGTGCAAGGGCATGTCAGCAGGCCTGTGCAGCCACCCAGGCTTGTATCCAGGCCTTCCCACCACACCTTCCCCCACATCTCTCCTTTTAGCTCCATACAACACAGTCCTCAACCCACCACTGCTAGGACCCAGGAATCTCACATGCCACCAACCCAAGTTTTGCTTCCCTCTGGTAACAACTCTCTTCCTCAATGTCCCTTTCCATTTTCTTCTATCCTCTCAAAACTCACTCATCCTGGTTCTTACTCTCTTGTGACCCTTTGCAAAAGCCACAGCTGATTTTCTCATGAGCAAACCCTTGCTGAGACCTAATAGATTGATATGGTTGATAATAGATTGATACAGTGCCTTTCCCAAGGGCTTTTGCATTTTAAATGAGGAAATGAACAATGCTTCATCCAAAAGAGTGAATCCCCAGTGGTAAGAGCATTGAGAGTTTCAGACCCGCAGAGACTTCCTGGAAAGCAGGATAGCAGATATTTTGGTCAGCGACAATCTCAGGGCCCTCTCAGGGCATGGAGGATGAGGATCTCAAGACCCACATGGACATGCCCTCTGCCTACACATTAGCTATGCCAAAGGTCAAGAAAACAGATAGTCATTAAAGGAAGACAGTGCTTGTTGGGGTGTGTGCACGTGGGTGTGGGTGCACTCACATATATGTGCAAGTGTCTAGAAATGTGTATTAGGGAGAAGGGGAAGTCAACTGGCTACTGCCCCTCAGCTTGTTTCCAAGAGATAAAAAATGACAGCTGTTTAGTTTACACAGCTAATTAACCTGAGGAATGCACTGTGTAAGACTGTTATTAAAGCAGCTGGGTAATTAAGTTTTTCCCCACCAAGGGAGGGTTTTGGGGGATAAATAAAGCATTTGGGGGAGCAGACACAACACTGGAGGAGGCACTGTCAGGAACAGAAACAGGGCTGGAAAGCTTCCAGGTAAAGCCTGCTGGTTCCTGGGGAGTGTGCACCAGCTCAGAGATGACCAAAGGGCGTGACTCAGCCCCCACCACTGCTCACCTGAGAAAGACCATGGCAGATCCTCAAGGCCACACACAGCCCAGCCATCTCCAAGCAGCTGGCAGAGATATTAGAGCTGAACAAAGGTAAAGGGTGACTAACCCAACTCTTTCATTTCATAAAAGGGGAAATGGTGGTCTAGAGAGAAGCCAACACCTTTGTAAGGTCACATTTCTAGCCCGACAGTCCAGGACCACAAGTAGAGCGGGTGACTAGCTGAGCGACCTCGCTGACCATGACTGCCTCCATATTCTCTACCAGCACACTGCCGATCAGGCTGGCGGCAGTCACCTTGGAGGCGGAGAGTGGGACGGCCCCAGGGTGGGTTGGTTTCAGTAAGTATGTGAACGTGTGTCCTGATCAGGGAAGAGATGCCCAGGACTGTCATTCACAGATGGGGCAGTCCCTGCGTGCTGACACAGGTCCTGGAGGTGGGTGGGGAAGGAGATGGAACATTTAGCATCTTCCAGACACCAAGCCAGTGGTCATGTGGCTCATTCTTTTAGACCAGAGGTCCCCAACTTTTGGGGGCAGCAGGGACTGGTTTCACGGGAGACATTTTTCCACAGAAGGTGGGGGCAGGCAGGGGCAGAGCTCAGGCAGTGATGCCAGTGGAGCTTCGCTTGCTCACCTGCCACTTACCTCCTGCCGTGTGACCCAGTTCCTAACAGGGCAAGGACCAGTACCAGTCCACAGCCTGGGGGTGGGGACTCCTGTTTTAGATGGTCCACACAACAATCTATTGCAGTGGGTGCTATCATTATGCCCATTTTTCAAACGAGGCACTGAGGCTCAGAGAAAACACAGAAGAGAACAATGGCAGGGACACGTCACAGACATGTCCCCTCGTGCTTGAGCTTCAGAGGACAATAGTGCAGTGAGGCTACCCAGAGGTTATCTAGAAGCTGGAAGAAAAAGAACAAGGGGACAGGAGTGTCAGGCTGTTTAGGTAATAAACTGGGCGCAAGCCCAGACAGCTGGTGGGTAGGCAGGGCAGAAAGGTCTTGAAGGGGGTGGAGAGGAGTGCCACAAGGCAAAGCTGGCCAAGTTCTATGTGCCTTGGAAGGGTTGTGATGTGGACCCCAAACCCACCAAAGCTAATCCTCGAGGCCAATAGAGTTTAACTGCTGAGATAAAATTAGGCAGAGTAGGTGACATGTCAACAGGCTAAGATGGCCCAGAAAGAAAGGAGACACAGTCTGAGATTGGGGAGCTGGGACAGACAATTTTGGAACTGGAAAGGGTCCCAATGGCTCCTGCAATTCCATTCCACTGAGTTTCCCTGGGGCTGAGGGTGGGGAGTGAGAATTACAGAATGTCCAAGGTCATAATCTCCATGGTACTTGCACCTGTGACACATCAGTAGGCCAGCAGCAGGTGCTGGGTGATCTTGAACTGAGCTCAGGGCTCGAAATGTCACCCCTGTACAGAAATAGAACAGAGGCACTAACCAGAGGCTTTGACTTAAGGAAGGTATAGCCTTTGTATATATGGGGGTGGGGACTGATAGAAAGGGTGAGTGGAAGGAAGGAGGGGGAGGCACGGGCAATGCAGCTGTGTGTCATGCCACTCTCATTTCCAGGTAGGGCTGGCCAGCACACCCTCCCATCTCTAACTGCTCAGAAAACTCGACACTTCTGTGTTTCCATCAGAAGTCTGGGGTCCCAGCACTTGCCCTCCCAATAGCTCCCAGGGATAACAAGAGCCACCCATGGAGTATTGTGAAAATTAACTGAGATAACTTACATAAAACTCTTAGGATGCATAATGTGTGCTTAAGAAATTATGGCTGCTATAATATTTAATAATAAAATAAACTTAGCACAGTTAAATCTGGACTCCTAGTTTTCATCACCCAGCCATAGCTGCACCCAGTGAGGGTTCAGGGCCCTTCCATCGGAGGGAGTATCTGCACCTTTACTGTGCGTGTTCACTGCTGGTGACCCATGGCCTCTAGGTGAGACAGGTAAGGGAGAGGGAAAGGGAAATCAGACAAGATGAGGAGGTGGTTAGGGGGAGAGAAGCTGGTCCTCCGAAGTCAGCTCACCCCCAAAGAAAGTTAGAGCAAGGAGTAACCCTAGAGACCATCCCGTCTAACACTCACTCAGAGAAGAGGAAATTCTCTGAGATTTAGAGAGGGGCAATATCTGATCACACCACAAATGAATGGCAGACCTGGGGTTACACCCTGCACTCAAGATGCCCTATCCTCTACTCCTTCCAAGAAGGTCCACAGATGTACTCCCCCTTATGGAGAAAGCAAAAACAAAAGCCAATGCTTCCCAACTTGCATAGCAACAAAATAGCTGAGCTTTGTTTAGACTTCTCTTTTGCAAGCACTCTGCTTTGCTCTCGAGGGGTGACTCACAAGCAGGGAAGGCAGTAGGTTCCCTGGAGCATCCAAGAAAGGCAGAGGGCAGACTAGGGTGAGGTCCAAAACTCCAGGCCCAGAGGAAGAGGCTGTCTAGACAGGAGCTGGGGCTGAGGGGACAGCCCAGCACAAGGGCTTCTGATCTTTCCTCGATTCCGCTCCCAGAAGACGAGTCAGCCTAAGAAAGGGGGTCAGAGGTCTCCCTGAAATTTTTAGACATGGCTCAAAGGCACAGGAGTTTGAGAGTGTGTGGGAAGAGACAGCTAAAACCATTCTATTGCCCAGAAAGCTCCATACTGCCAGATCCTCTGATGCTTGTGGAGCAATCTGGCCCCCAGGGAGGACTCGCCTGATGCTGTGGCCATTTCATCCAACACTGTCAAACAAGTTTTTCCATATCCAAGTGGGTAAGATGCAGAAACCACAGCAATCTCTGCTCAGCACCTCCAAAGCCATAATCTGATACCATCTGTGATTAAAAGCTGCCAAAAGAACACTGGGGACTAGAAGGAGAGCGAGGCCCAGAGGCAGCATCAGATGCATTACCATGGTCCTGAGGACAAGGACAGTCTGGAAAGAGGAAACCACAGATAACCCAAGTCTCCTTCATGACAATCAATCTCCCTCACTCCCTTGCTCGCTTGGTCGATTTTTTTTTCCTCAAAGGCTGCAGAGACTTGGGGAAAACCACACCCTCATCTATTCCTTCATTCAAATCTGTATTTTGAGGGCAGAAAAATGGTCCAGTGAGCTGAGCAGCTGAGAAACAAAAAAATACGGAATGATTTCAACCTTGGTGAACATGAGGAGCAAGGAAAGACCCTAACCTTGCTCAACAGAAAAGAAAGAAAGCCAAAGTTCCTACAGAAAAGCTCCAGAGGCAATGTAGAAAAAGAAAAAACTAGAAGAAAAATCACAACCGCTCTTTGAACACATCAGTTGCCAATGTTAACTGAAGTAGCTCCAAGTGATGGAGTTCCTGGATTCACTCAGTCTGTTTTCTTACGTATCAGCTGAGTCCCTGAACCCCCTTGCTAACCTCAAGTCACTTCCTCATTCATTTCACTGATCTGTGTCCTTCGACAACAGTACGAGAGTTTCCCACTTTGCCTGCAGTGGTAAAACATGTGGGCGAAGGAGAGTGAGAGGTAAGAAAGTTGGGTCCTCATGCATGATAACTGCAAAGCATAAACGGCAAACTCCAGCCTATAATCATATATTCACTCTCCTGCCAGCTCTGTCCACACCCAAACCCCAGGGCCGGACAAACAGATGATGGCGACAGAGTAACCGTGGCGGCACTCAGCTCGCCTCGGGCAAGACACAACCCGTGCACACATCCCAGCGCCTGTGCTCCGCTAGCCGTGACCTTGCGCACCAAAGAGGGCACATCAGACTCTACATGCAAAGGATTAATATCTGACTGCCTGTCCCCAAGACTTAAACGACTGTCCTGCCCATGTCCAAAGGCTGAGAAAGGACTCCAGTTTTATGGAAGAGACGAGAAAAAAGCTATTCAGATACTACTGAGTACATTTTCTCCTGCCCATGCTTATGCTTCCCCTACACTCCCCACCCACAGTGCATGGGCCTGGGCCTCTACCAGACACACTCTAGGTATTCTGTGAATGATGGCAGGCTCACCCACCCCACCCACCTCAGCCAGCCCGGGAGGCCTCGGAGCTGGGGCCTACCTCGCCATACTGGGTGCAGTAGGTCTCAGGACTGGTCAGTCCACAGGTGGATGAAGCTCGGAGAAACTGGGTCCTCCCGATGAGCAGGTCCCCAACAGGGGGATAACAGGCCCCACGGGAGCAGGCTTGCTGGGCACGCAGGAGGCTGGGAAAGACTGAAATCACAGGGGCCGGGGTTCAGCTGGAAGAGAAGAGGGTCTGGAAGGCCACCCCAGCCTCCCTCAGGGAAGCGGACAAGGACAAGACTAGACCCTCTCCTTTTCTCCTGCTCACTCTTGCTGGTGATAGTAATTATGGTAATCCTGAGGCTATCGGGTTAAAAAACTGATTTCATATTCTATAACCCTCAATTTAAAAAAAAAAAAAAAACAGGAAAAACACTGTCAACCTATATCCATCCATGAATGGTCCTGAAATGTGGCTCCCATGCATGGCTTTTAGAAGCAAACTTTGGACACAGGCTCGGCCACCAGACACGGCCCACAACTCTCCTTCCCTATAGCGTGGCCTCTGTCAGCAGCCCAGAGGAGGGCTAGCTGGAGCCACTGTGGAACACTGGGAGATACCTGCATTCTCTCTGCTCGTTTATCTGCAACGTTGACCCACGTTTTGTGAGCACACCGCTACAATTCACTGGAAAATCAAGAACTCAAGCCATGATGGGTCTGGGACCAGCTTCAGAGTGAAAGGGTAGGAAAGACCAGGGCACTCGGGGAACCAGAAACCACCTTGGGTGGGAACTGGAAGACATCTGGGAGCTCCTCAAGAGAGGTAGAAAATCATCCTCCCTGAAGGCATAAAGGAGCAGGGAAACCTCATGGGTGTCCCCAGGAGACAAGTGTTCCAAACCCTAGGACTGAAAGGTGACAGGTAATACTCACATTTTGGTTAACTGTCCTCCCACCCGTAGCTCTCACCTCCCTCCTATGTGACAGGCCCTGGAAGGATAGGAAGGGATACTCACCACACCACAGGAGAAGGAGTCGCCTCATCTTCAGCCAGTGGGGTGGTCCCCAGAGAGAACCTCGCCTGAGGCAGAGCAAAGCAACCTGGGTAAAACAGCACAAACCACTAGGGGATACTAGCCCCGTTTCTGCTTCTGGAGTCGTTTTTTGGAAGTCTTCACCTAGGGTCCTGACCTAGGACAACCCTCAGCAACAGGTATATTTGGAGCCAAAAGCCTGGAAAATAACAGAGCCCCGGACTGCTGTCCCAGCTGGCCGTGACTCACAGGGCGCCCTCGGGTAACACCGTCCACTCCCAGACTTCGGCTCCCTCATCTGCAGTGGACGGGGGGAGGGTGGGCGGACCTGCCCCGAAAAGTCATAAGGATTGCTTGGGGAGCTGGGCCCTTTGCAGCACGGGGGCTGCAGAGAGGTCTGAGGCCTTGTCGCTGCCCAAGGAAGAGGCCTGGCCTTTCCCAGGGCCAGGCTCAGCCGACAGATCCAAAGGTGAGTGGGTCAAAGTGGCTGAAGGTCTGGAGGCCAGCCCTCTCCTGCCATTGGCATGGCCTCCAGTACCACTGAGGGCCACCGTGAGAGTAAGGCTGTGGTGGCCACAACTCTAGGCTCAGCAGGTAGTTGGAATGTGATGGGGAGGCCTGGCAGTCTTTAAGAAAGGAGTGAGGATTGTATCTGAACTGGAAGCAACCCAGAATGTCTCTAATGATGGGCTTGGCTGTGCAGGAGGAGCGAGGCTGGGAGGCCACGAGCAGGGATTCAGAAGGAGACCACAGATGGATGCTTGAAGGTCCGAGAGGCAGGTGGGCTGGCCCTGCGAATGCAGTGCCCACCTCTGTCTCGGACGGGGTGCTCACTCTGCTTCAGTGACAAGCCACAACCCCTTTGGCTAGGGTAGAGGGTGGGGATTGGCAAGGCAGGGCCAGAGAGGAAACTGGGACTCTCCTGGTGTCTTTAAATTATACACACTAATGCTTTGAAATCATTCCTTCCAATCAGTTCCCAGGAGCATCAGAGGCCCAGGGAGGAGGCAGGTGGCCCAAGGGAGAGGCCCACCTTCTCATTTACCTGCTGCACTATCTCTGCCCTCTCACCCCCAGAACGAGGCATGCTGAGCAACCTTGGAAGAGCTCTGGCCCCGCACCCTAGCCTTCCCTCTTCTCTTTGTGCTCAGCCCGGGATCTGAACTTGCTTTCTTCCAAGTCGCTGAGACACTTATCAGATGTGAAAAGGCAATTCAAACAGAGGTAGACATTTAATACAGCGTTTGCAGGTGGCTCCTTCAGGTGAGCTCTCAGGAAAAGGAAGAATCAGGCCCTGCAACCAGGCCCCAGACACCCAGAGTACAGCACCTTCTCCCGGCCCTGCCCCCACCAAGCAGGTGAAGGTAGATAACATACCTGGCTCTCTGCTGCCACTGTTCTCTCTCCAGATTGCCTGAGAGCACCCTTGAATGAGGGGGTCTCCGCTCCTGGCTCCCAATTTTTAAACAACGGCCTCACCTCTGGAGACTCCCTGGCTGGGCGCAGCCCACTGCAGGGCGGGTCTCAGGAATCTGGCGCTGGCACGCCCATCCGCCGTCACTGCACCCCCACAGCCCCAGGACAGGACTGGGCAAGTGGGCTGGTCCCTGAGGCCTCACAGCGAGCCTGGCAGTGCCCACCTGCCTTTGTGTGCTGTGTAGGGTAGAGGGGAATGCTGCAAACCGAAAGCACCAGGCAAATATTCATGGTCATTTCAGATCAGGGTTCGGAGGGCAGGAAGGGCACTGGCGTTTGTGACAGGCACTGAACTTGGTGTTTTCTCAAGGCGCAGAGGGATCGGCTTCCTCTTGTGTCCTGGACCACCTGGACAGAAAACCAAGCAGAGGACAAGAAGATCAGGGCTTGTATATAGGGTGTTATAGCCCCAGACATGTCCTCAGGCTGGAAGGTGGAAAGACCCAGACATCCAGGACCTGGAAAGCACCAGACCCTCTCTTTCCCCAAGGAAAACAATAACAGTGGAAAATCCCTGCTTCCTACAGAATTCGGAGGAGCCTTAAAAGGCTCATCAGGGAGGGGTCAAAGCCCAACTCACCCAAGGAAATTTTAAGCAGAATAAGAAATAAACTCTAAATGCCTCCCCTCCAGCTCCCTCTCTGGCTTGGCAGGGAGCCCTGGGACAGGTAACTACCTGTGAGTCACTGCCCCCAGCTTAGGAGGAGTGCTGGTCTCCTAGCCTCTCCCTTGCAGGGCAGGAATGCCCGCCTGGAGGGCCAGAAAACAGACCTGACCACAAGTGGTGGAAGGCAAGGCCGAAGCATAATTGGGCTGACTTGGCCTGGCCCACTGCCAGGCCCAGGAACACAGCTTCCTTTGTGGGACCCAGGGCAGGCTCCTTCTCAGGGCCACTGGGCTGAGAGCCATTGAAAATGACAGTAACAGTCCAGGTACAGAGGCTCGTCTCAGTGGACACTCTTTCCCCAGGTTAGGGTCAGAGGGCTTTAGAGAGATCTGGAAGGTCACCCAGTGCATACCTGGCCCTGGAGAGCCTGCACTGGCGTTGTTTGGGAACAGTATTGTCTCAAAGTTCCTATTTAAAGGAGACTCTTAACTAGCCATTCTGACCTGTCAGTCTCTCCTAAGCAGGAAGTCCTCTCTACAATAGGAGGGTTAAGTCCAAGAAATTGGTTTGGGGACCCTCAGGAGAAAATGAAGCATCTTGTGGATTAAGCTGGGCATTTCTAACCTTCGGTCTCTAATTTAGCCCAAGAAATTTAGACGGGCTGGAGAACTACTATAACTAGCAAATGGACAACAAGCTATTTAGATGCACGATGGAAATTCTAACAAATGTTAGTGTCTTGACCCCTGTGAGCATTCCAGTGAAATCTAGCTTTACTCAACAAGCCCGAGTCAGTACCAATGGCTTCCCTCCGGGGGCCACAGTCTGCAACAAGAACACAGAGACCCTCATCAAGTTCCCCAGAGAACAGTTGCAGCTGCCACCCCCGGGGTTCTGCAGCCACCTCTCCACTTCTCCAGCTCCCTAAACTCAGGGCTCCCAGGAAGTTCTCACCCTCCTGCAGCTGCCCACCCTATGCCCACCAGCAGGAAAGAGGATGTACAAGCAACTCATTAATAGTTAACTCAGCAGAAGAGCAGGTGTTGCAATCTCAGATCCTCACCTTTAAGTCCCCCTCCTACTCCCCCGTTAGGAGGCAAGAGCCCAGGTAAATAAGCCTTTGGTGTCTCAGACATCACAGGCTGGGGCAAGTCCAGGGAGTGGCTTGGCTTCGCAGGAAGAAAATGGCAATTTCTCTGTTTGGGCCCCCCACGCACTCCTGCCAGGCCCAGGATGTTATTTCTGCAGGATCCAAGGGTAGCCCGGTCAGCCTCACTCCTTATGGACACTGAGCACTCCCCCTGTAATCCAGTGCCCCTAGGACTGCAGGGCCCCAGGCACAGGCGTCAAACTTCAGAACCCAATTTGTTCAGACACAAGAAGCCTAAAATAGAGCTAGAGGCTGGGTAGGGCTAAAGGGGAGGCAGGGGTGTGGCTCCAACACCACAGCCTCCCTGTGTACCCTTGCCTCCCTCCCTGCCTTCCACTGTCCTGCTCCAGATCCCTCAGTCCTCAGGGCTCATCTCCCATCCTTGGCTCATTTGATCTTATCCCTCAGGAAAGTGGCTGACCAAGTCATCCTTGACTCCTGATTCTCACACCCCCATGTCAACCTATCAGGCAATTCCAAAGGCATCCAAGACCACCTCTACCCTCCTGGCCTGAGCCTCTTCCCCAGACTTCTGCAGTAGCCTCCCTACTGGTCTACAGTGCAGTCCCAACACAACAGGTCATGGCCTCTTCCACTCGGAACCCTGTACCTGCTCCCCATTGCAGACAAAGTTAAAGCCAAAGTCCTTACAGAGGCCGCACATATACGACCTCTCGTTACTTCTCGACAGGACCACTGCTATCCCCTTTTCTCCTTCCACTCCAGCCACATGGCCTCCTGGCTGTGCTTCTGAGTTACCAGGCTGCTTCTGTCACAGGCTGTTGCCCCAGCTGCTCTCTCCCCCTGGACCATTCTTTCTCCAGTGTCTGCAAGGCTTACTCTCTTACCTCTTCTAAGTCTTTGTCCAGATACTACCTCCTCCATGAGGCCGACTCTGAGCACCCTCTTTAAAATGACAACCAAGTCAGGTAAGTGTGCGACTCATTGGGGGTACCACTTTGTAAGTTACAGAAATGTCTAACCACTGTGCTATGCACCTGAAGCTAATATAACATTAAAAGTCAACTGTAATTGAAAAATTAAAACATAGTAATAAAATGACAACCAAGCTCCCTGTCCCCCACCCCAGCTCTCCCAACCCCACCTACCCTCCATTACTGATAGGCTGGGATTTGGGGTTCGTTTTGGGTGGGTTGGTTTAGGGGGACATTTGCAACACTTTCCTCCTTCTAAGTAACTATATCACGTACCTACTTATCACATTTACTCTCTGCCTCCCTCCACCAGAATGTAATGTCCAAGAAGGCACAGATTTTTTTTTCAATTTTATTTTAATGATTGTTCAAGTACAGTTTTCTCCCCTTTACTACCAATCAAGCCCACCTACCCCTCCCTCCCAACCTCCCTCCCATTGCCACCCTCCCCCTAGTTTTTATCCATGTGTCTTTTAACTTTGTTCCTGTAAACCCTTCCCCTTTTCCCCTGAAATTCCTTCTTCTCTCTCCTCTGGTCACTTTCTGCCTGTCCTCTAATGCAGTGTCTTTGACTATATTTTGCTTGTTTCTTTGTTCTGTTGTTTAGGTTCCTGTTAAAGGTGAGATCAGAAGGCACAGATTTTTGTCCCTGTCGTCCACTAGTATTTTCCAACCACCTAGAAGCAGTGCCTGGCACATAATAGGTGCTCAATATTAGTGCAATGAATGGATTCACACGAACATGTAAATCATTGATACAGGTCAGCAACCAGTGTGCCGCAAGAATTTTTAAAGCATGCAATAGCTGACTTTGGTCAGGGACACTGACCTCTTTTCCCGTAGGTTGACAAATAAAAACGTGACAACAACCAACACAGCCAATAGCCATCTGGTGTGAATGAATCAAAATTATACATATTTTGGTCAGATTAGCAAAAAAATATATTTTTTGGTGAGCTGCAGAATGGTAGTAATTAGTCAATGTGTGCCATGAAGTGAAAAGGGTTGAAAATGGTCAATGTGGCTTAACAAGTCTCCTTGGCCTTGCAGGTATACTTACACTCTCAGAGGGCACAGTCCAGACTTTTCATCACCACAGTGCATGGCTAACAGTAGTAATTCATACATCAGTCAGCTGTGGGGATGGGGGTCCACTTCTGAAGCTGTCACCATGTCTGCTTACCAGTCAGTTGTTCCTGGCAGGGTCTCCACCTGCCAGACTTAAACTGTCCAAATTGCCAGCGAGATCAGTCAAGATCTCATCAACAAGCAGTCAAAGGATAAGGAGCAAGGAAAGGAGGAAAGGAGGAAGGAAAGAAGAGAAGAGGTTAAGAGAGATAAGAGAGCCTGGCCCAGGCTGTAAATGTTGATACTCAGGTCTGGAAGAAGGGGTGCCGGGTGACTAAGGCTCAGGTATCACCCGAATACAGTGAGTCATAGCTGAGTCCTTGTCTGTTGAACAGGGTGGACTCCAGGAGTGGCCCTGGGATTGGCCACGTGACTCAAGCTGGTGCGGCCCTCCACTACAGCACAATTGTTCAAGTATCCAGACAGTCAGTCACTCCTCTGTGTGCCTCACCAAGAACTAAAGAGAGAAAGTGGGTCTGTGAAGCTACTGAGCAGACAGGAACCAGCCTCGGGCAGAGGCTGGCAGTAAGCAGAGGAGGAGTCTGCACTGCCTGTCATGGGTGACTCTATTCCATACCCCTTTCTCACCTCCCCAGCAGACAGCTGTGTGCATTGGCGGGGCCTGAGGTCTGGGGAAAATCAGGCAGTCAGTCTAAATTAACTATACCTAACATTTCCCAAGTGCTTGCCACATGCCAGGCACTGTGCTAAGCCTTTGCATATATTAACTCATTTAACACCCACTGTATCTCTGTGAAGGTAGACATTTAATTACCCTTCCTTTACAGATGGGGAAAATGAGGCATATTTTCAACAACTTGGTTCCAGCTAGCAAGTGGGTCATTTAAACTCAGACCAGTTTGCTCTGGCACTCAGATTCTTGGTTATAATTTAAAGCACAAAATTGCCTAAAACCCTGACTCCACCCTTATGATCCCTTGACCAGAGTCCACCAGACTCTGAACCTCATGTTTACCAAAACTAATCAAGACCCAGTATATAAAAATGTCTCTTTAAGGCCTTGTTCCAACTCTTGGAGCCCTGGTGTTGACTGAGGGCTCCTGGGGAGACACGATAGAAACATCTAGAACAGATGCCATATTTGGTTGCTCTCCATATTGACAGCCTGTCTTGTGTGGGCACAGATGCAGTAGGTGCCAACTCCAGATCTCCGCTCTCAGAGACTCTGGTCTGCACCAGCAGGGTTTCCCCCTCGGATCAACAGGAAGCTGATCTGAGTGAGTACGTGAGCACCTGTAGTAGTGAAAAGACAGAGGAGGTGACTGGACAAACGTCATGATGAGCTGACAAGATTACACAAAGGGCATGATGACGGATGACACAACTTCCCCCTTACCCGAGGAAGGGAGATGCCATCTCTTGAGGTCAGGTTCCAGGGTCACCCTAGAGGAACCTCAGCTCCTTCTGTTCTATCTCCCAGGGTACACCCCCAAAGGTCCTATCCCCTCCCTCTTGAGGGGTACAGCTCAGCCTGCAGCTTGGTGGAGTTCAATGCTGGCTGGCTCCCCAGAGAAGAGGAAGGAATATCTTGGCATTTCTGCTACTGCCACTGCCCTGCTCACTGCTCTACCTTCCTCTGGCAAATAGGCCAGCTCATGACCACACCCCCTTTCCACCCCCAGCCACCACTGCTGTCCAGCCAGTGCCCTGTGGGGTAGGTTCTTGGGACCTAAGTCAAACCTCTGTGATCTTTGGCCATGGGTTTGCCATGTGGAACTGACCATGTGGCCCCGGCCCAGCCTCACCTGAGAGGGGAGAGACATAGAGTGGAAAGGGGCAACATGCGGCTACGAGGTAGGTCACAAGTGTCTGGGGAAGGGTGACACAAAGGAAGAGCTGAGAGGGTCAAGGAGCATTTGCATTAGGAGATCTCCCTAGGCTAAAAGAGGGCTGCCCAGGGGACTTCAAAATTCTAACTGTGATCCCTAAAAGGACCACTAGAGAGGCGAACTAAATTGCCTAATGTTCAAATGGGCAGTTGAGGACTAAATATAGAAAAATGGGCATCAGTGGTTTGAAGGTGTGTCTGGCTTCATGTCTGGAATCAATATCACATAAAGGCTTTTAATTAGCATGCCCCTGCAATACCTGTGGCCACACAGGGCCTGTGTTTGAACTTGAGCCTCTCTTAAATCCGAGACTTAGCTTGAACTCTGCTACTTGATAGAAGCATAAACTTGAGTGAGCCCTTCTCTGGGCCTCAGTCTCATCATTCACAAATAAAAGTGTTGGATTTTACTGGTCTGAAGCCAGGCCGCCCATCAGAATTACTTACAGAACTTATAAAAGTATATCCTTCAGGGCATGCCCCACCCAGGGATATAGCAGGCTTGCAGAAGGACAGGAACTTTCAGTATGTTTTCCAAGCTCCCCTGAAGACCCTCCAGCTCTAGGATGCCGTTCTCAGGGGCGAGTGGTCTAAGACAGCAGTTAGAAGCCTAGACTTCAGAGCGAGAGGTGAAGCTGCAAGTTTGGTTTTGTTCTCAGCAGCTATGACTCTGGACAACCAGAGCGACTTGCCTCCACTGGGAATAGTCAACAATCCACCCCATGGGTCCTTGTAAAGGTGAAGGGAAACAATGCGTGTATGACCCTCAGCAAAGTGCCCAACAAGGAGAGTGCTCTGTAATGGGCATTGGTCCCCACGCGAGCATCACACGCAGGTGTCTTGGGCTATGATCAGCAGTTTTTACAACGTTGGTAACAAAAAGCAAATATCACTCTCCTGCAGATGATGGCTAGGCTGCTCCTCTCCTCCTCCCGGCAGGGGGCCCAGGCCCCAGCCACAGAGTCTGTGCTTTGTGCATTCCACTCCCTCGACTCCATCAGGGCTGCAACTCCCCTGGGATCATAACCTGGGCCAGAAGGAAAAACAAGGCACTCAGGGGCCAAACTGAGCTGAGCTCTCCAAGAATGGTGATGCATCTGACCATTCCAAACAGAGAAGGACAGAGGGTGGGGATAGGGCTGTTTACAAACTGAGGACAGAGGAGCAAACACAAGCATGACACTGTTTATGGCTTCAAGCATTAGTCATAGCGGAGTCCAACACCTCATTAAGATAGGAGTCTAAGCTGGTCTGGACAGCAGGTTTGTTACTAGCTCAGGGCAGTTGC
This sequence comes from Tonatia bakeri, assembly GCA_004024845.1. Taxonomy (NCBI): domain Eukaryota; kingdom Metazoa; phylum Chordata; class Mammalia; order Chiroptera; family Phyllostomidae; genus Tonatia; species Tonatia bakeri. The sequence goes on along the minus strand of PVIA01015536.1, from coordinate 7,365 downwards.
CAAGCAAGTCTGAGGGTACAGGGAGAGAGACCCTGTGTAAGCAGGACCTCTGCTTACAGAGATCAAAATCTGATCAATATTGTACCAGACAAGGGTGATGAGTCCTTGGCTAATCCAATCCCTTCCCCTTAAAACACCATTCAAAACTGACTCCCTTCTGATCTAGAACACTGATAAAGAGGTTTCAATAACTTGGGGGAATGTTTATGAGATACGATTAACTGGGGGGGGGGGGGGGGAAATAAGAAAACAAATGTGCAAGAATCTACTTAACTCTTGAAAACATGCTCCAAGAGAAAACAGGGAGAAAATACCCAATACATTAGCATTTTCTATCTCTTTATATTTCTCTGTATGCTCTCCTCTTCCAGAATGAGCATATTTTACTATATAGAATAATAAATTAAAATAAAGTAAAATGTTTCAGGAATAAGAGTGATTTCTGTCCACCTACAAGTTAGTTATTAACCCTTCCTCTCTTTGCCCCGAACCCCTCCCACTATCCCCACAGACTGTCTGAAAATTCACTACAAGTTTCCAAATCATTGTAGATTTTGTAAGATATGGTTTCCTCTTCTTAAAAAGTCCAGTATTGCTTGTTGAGGCTGTTAGATGTCTTTCGTCAAGAGAGCAGTTAACACACTTTCTCAATAAATGTATGCACGTGTATGACAGCGGGCAGAAAACACCTAAGGAACAACCAGCACCTTACCTTCCAGCTTGCGTGTCTTTGGGCAAACCAAAAAGAAAGAACAGACTCAGTTCCACTTGCCTATATTTTTCAGGGGAAAGAGGAATTGAGGACAACTGAAGAATTTTATCCTCACCCAAATCAGCCTCTCCCATGCAACTGTCCCAGAATAATGCCACCTAATTCTGAACATTCTCATTGCTCACTCAGAAATGTGTACACCCATCAGCTCAAGTGCAAATACACATTAGTGCTCCTGAATGTGAGGTTCCAGCTCTATCTCAGGTGGGCACTCTCTCCAGCAAGAGACATAGTTCCCTGTAACCAGCACTAACAGATCAAACACAGGAACCCCAGTTAAATCTGAACCTCAGATTAACCAAGAATGCCTTCTTAGTATAAGCAGACCCCAGATATTGCATGGGGAGTACTTATACTAAAATAATACTCACTGTTTATCTGCTATTCTAATTTTACTGGGCTCCTACATTTTTACTTGCTAAATATGGCAACTTTTCTTGTATTGTTCATCCATCCTCACGACTCCCAGACTTTTCCTAACCAAGTCATCTTCCTCTAAAAGTTCTCCCATCTGCCATAACCTCCCTAAAATATGATGTTGAGAAGTGAAAACAAGAGTCCTGGTGTCTGGATGCCAGACATCACGGTGAATCGTGGGTCCCTTCATGAAAGACCACTCCAGGTTAAGGACCGAGAACCAAACTAATGGCGCAGAGCTGGGCCTGATCCTCCACAGTCTGAAGACGACATGGGCAGGAGAGGTTGTGTTGACTCCCTCGTTTAATTTCTGCCCCAGAAATAAAGAGCTGTGTATTATCATCCAGAAAGGACAAAGGGGAACAAAGTCATTTTCCAGCTCTTGCTAGGCAGGTATGAGGCACCATTCTAAACAAATGTACCTACAGTGTCTCATTCAAGCATCACAGCAGCCCTTTAAGATGTCTCGTTGAAGGAGATATTTTCCCCTTTTTTTACAGTCTCAGCATGCATTACTAAGTAGTAGCCTATACAAGGTTACAGAGTGTTAGGGATTGAAAATACCCCCCAAAACTAATTTGTTGAAACCCCAATGTGATGATATTAGGAGGCAGGAGCTTGGACAATAATTAGGCTTAGGTGAGGTCATGTGGCCGAAGTCCCCACCATGGAATCAGTGCCCTAACAAGAAGGAAGAAACACCAGAGGACACGGCAAGAAAAAAGCCAGGCAGCAGGCTCTCCCCAGGAGCCCAGCACCTTGACCATGGACCTCCCAGCCTTCAGAACTGTGAGAAATAAATACTGTTGCTCAAGCCACACAGTCTATGGTATTTTGTTGTAGCAGCCTGAGTGGTAAAGACACAGAACTAGTTAGCGCTTCAGTTGAATTAGGCTAGTACGCTGCATTAATAAATTAACCACAAAATCTCAGCAGCTTAACAAAACAGATGTTTATTTGTTGCTCACATAAAATAAGATGCAAGACAGGGGTGAGGGGAGAGGTCCTCTGTTTTACACACTCAGGGACTTTTGCCACCTTGTAAATGCACCAACCAGGACACAGGACCTCATGGTTATAGCGGCATAGGAGATGAAGAGCTCTCCCCAGTGAGTCCATGCCCCAGCTCTGAACCCAGTGACACAGTCACTCTGCTTACAACCTATTGGCCGGAACTGTTCACAGGACTCCTAAGCGATCTTCCTATGTGCCTAGAAGAGGGAACCGAAGTAGAACGTTGTGAATACATAGCACTATCTGCCACAACTAGTATATACAGTGAAAGCAGAATCCCACAGCAGATCTGTAAGCTTCCAAAGCCCATGCTCTTTCCAGTATAACATTTGGCCTCCAGAGATTGAAGAAAATCTCGCAAGAGGATAATTTTTAGAATGTGACCTCAAAAAAAAGTGGTAGGAAAAATGGCCATGATAAATGGTTTAAACTTGCCAAACCCAAAACATCACAAGATTGCCCCCCTGGAAAATGTCAGAAACATACTCAATGAGATCTCTGCAAGTTAGACCCAGAGGGTAAATATTTATGAGACATGGGTGCCATTCTAGTGTTTGAGAGAAACACCACTGCGAACTGGGGTAAATCTTCAGGGAGCCCATGCCAGTATGTTGTGGGAGGACCAGCCATCCCAATTTCTCAAGACCCTCCCTGTTTCAGCTCAGCATTCTCCTTGTTTAAGCTTGAAGGTTCCCCATCCCAGGACATCCTTCAGTCCCAGACAAATGCGTGGCCAGCTGGTTGTACAGTGATACCTTTTTCTCCCAGACAGCTTTTGTAAGTGTCACCCCAAATGGCTCAGAAAACTCTGCATGAGGATGCACAATGATCTGAGAGAGAAAAGTCAGCTCTAAATCCAACAAAAATCTATATGGAAATAGCACATGAAAATATAACTCTCCCACAGGAAAGAACTAAGAAAGCTCCTGTATGAATGTGGGCCCATCTGAGCGCTGCAGCCCTCTTCATGGACTTCGGGAAGAAAGTATGTCGATAGCACTTTTGTGCTGGAGACTCAACTCCCGCTGCTGAGACTGATGACAGCAGGCTTTTCCCAGCCAAATCAGGCCGCGGACCCACACTGAGCTCACAGATACATTGACACCTGTCTTTTTCCAAGTCAAATACTGTTAAGACAGGTTACCCCATCTTGAATTTGGGCTATTCCTCAGGTGGACAGCACACGCACGTGCACACACAGGCACGCACACAGAAGCAAAAATGACTTTGCACTTTTAGCTATTATATTTAGTCTTGTTAGCTTTGGCCTACTGCTCCATTTGTTAAGTTGGATTCGGAATGCACTTTGACCTGTACCTGCTCCGTTAACTCCAGATCACAGTCCAGAGTCCACAGCCAGGCGCTCAGGGTCCTACTGCGGAGAGCTGCATTTTTGGCCCTAACTCACACGACCCCCTTCACACCAGTGCTCTACTCCAGCTATGACATTCCTTTAACCACACCTGGGCTTGAGTGACCCGGCTCTGTCTGTGCTGCCCTCTCCACCTCTTGTGTCTGTGGCTAAATCCTAAATCTATGACCTATTTTAGATTCCTGGGTCAGTGATGGCTTCTCTGCTGTTCTCTGTCAATTCTTCCCAAACTCCAGCAGCAGACCTCACCAACACAATTCAGTTAGCAACCAGTTCTGTTCTGCCTCATAAATCCCTTCTATCTCAAATTGACATAAAAGGTATTCAACTTTTAGTTATTTTCTGATTTTCCCCAAACCTGCATTGCAAACTCCTTGAGGACAGGCACAATTCTTGCTCATTCTTTTTATCCCCTAATGAGGGGTATAACCCAGAGTTTTCACACAGCAAGTGCTCAATAAACAGATATTGATTTATTAGTATGGATCCTTGGGGTAAGGGGGAACCTAAGAAAAAGTGTTTGAAGACTACAATGCCATGAATATGACCCCATAACTCCTTTTCAAGACAACCTAGAGAGGAAGTCATCCAGAAAACGAAACATCTTCCCCCTAAGAACTGAAACCTGAGAAAGTTCACGATGAGCCAATGCACTGGTCGGCTGACTTCCAAGGCTGTGTGTCCTATTCCATCCACCGCGGCTGGGACTCAGGGATAGAAAGGCCAGGAATCAAACTGGCAGTACTTTTGGTGTTTGAAACTGCAATACTTCTGGGGTCAAGCCATAGATCCAGGTCCTCAAGGCATCAAGACCCAGCTTTTAGAAGCTTGAAAGGCGATGAAAGGGGGAAATGTGGGTACAGAGGAGAGGAGGGCACAAATGGACAGAATGTCTTAGGGAGCAGGAATTCCTAAACATGTTTTAAGGATTCTTTGTCACTCCTAGGGAGTCAGGGAACATGGATAGCAAAACGTCAGTCAGTCCCTGCCTGTCGCTGTGCTTCTGAAGAGGCTGTGTCCCAGTAGTAGTTTTAGCCCCATTCTGACCTTTGGGCAACGAGATCCAAGCCTCATACACTAAGAATCCCTTCTCACAACTAGACAGGGTCTGCGGATGTTTGTTTCTCTAAGTCCAATGACTGGCGATCAACAGTTGTCCTGTTACCCCTCCAGGGGGTAACAGTTGTCCAGGGGGCCTGAGCCCAGGCCTGAATCCTCACAGCAAATCAGTCTGCATATTGACACCCCTCTGTTCCCAGATTCTGCCTGATCTTCATTCCCAAAGCCTGGGCTTTTCCTCATCACACCATAGCAGACCCTTCTGACTTTTGACCCAGAAACACAAAAACATCCAGAACCACTCATCCACAAAATAAATATTTGTTGGGCACGCATCCTACGCCAGGCATCCAGAGGTAAACAAGTCAGATATAATCACTGTCCAGACACAAACATTAAATACATAATGGCCAAGTAATTTATTAATTATGTAGCCCAGTGGCCTCAATTTATCTAGCCATCCAAAGAGTCACTCTTCTCTACTATACAAAGACTCATAATTCTGAAAATTCTAGGAAGATATTAACAGATAATACAAATTCATTCTAGTTGCTGCTTATTCTCAAACACGCCCAACTTTCTTTTAACCATTTCTCTACGCTGGCCCCAGATGCACACACACTCTTTCTCCAGAGAGCGAAACACAAAGCTGTTGAGTTTAAGAAATGTTACTGCAAATATGGAAATGACACAGGGAAATTACAACTTAAAACTAAATATCAGTGTGTATCTAACATCATAGCACGTTCCTGTGACCTTTTCCTCCTAAGCTCTGTGCTCTCACTAGGCTGCTGACAGCGAGTGATGCTCAGCACTGGTTACATAGGGGAACTCCCTGGAGTTTTGTTTTGTTTTAATTTGTGGTGCCTTGGCCTCATCCCAAGAGATTGAAGTGGTGGTATTTTAGGAATTGGTAATTTTTTACGTTCCTCAGGTGATTCCCACATGCAGCCAGGATGAAGACCACTGACACGGGGCCTTGCAACCAGTCAGAGAGACAAGCAGTAAATGGTGAGCAATGTGGGCCCTGGAATCAGATTGTCTAGTTTTGAATCCCATTTCAACCACTGACTAGCTGTGTGATCTGAGGCATGTTACACAAGCTTTCTATCCTCAGTTTTTCCATGTGAAAACCAGAAATAATATCCAGTTCACCCACCATGTCGGGCTGTTCATAGGATTAATAAATTAATGCACATGAAGGTCTTAGAAAGCATTATTGATGCAATGGCTCTTAGCTTTGACTGTTCTATGTGAGCAACAAGGGCAGCCTGGCCCAGGCTGGAGGCGGTGGAAATGGGGAGGAGTGCATGAAGTCAAATCATGTATTTGGAAGTAGAACAAACAGGACTTGCTGAAAAACTGGCTGGGATAGGTAAAGAAAAAGGAATAAAAGATGCTTTTCATGTTTTGGACTTTTGGAATTGGATAGAAAGTGATGCCATTTACCAAGATGGGAAAGACTAAGAGAGAAGAAAGAATTGTTTTGAAAAAAATCAAGAACTTTGTTTTGCACGTATTGTGTTAAAGACCCATTAACTATCCAAGAAGAGCTACCTGTTACACAGCTTAATAGGTAGAGAGAAATACATATCAGAGAGAAAGACATTTCAGAGTCACTATTGTACAGACTGTGCTATCCAACATGGCAGCCACCAGCCACACTTATGGCTTATGGGTCATTTCATTTAAATTTAGAATAATTACACCCTGGCTGGTGTGGCTTAGTGGATTGAGTGCTGGCCTGCAAACCAGGGGATTGTTGGTTCAATTTCTGGTCAGGGCCATGCCTAGGTTGTGGGCTAGGTCAGGCCCCCAGTGGGAGTTGTGCAAGAAGCAACCACATATTGATGTTTCTCTCCCTCTCTTTCTCCTTCCCTCCCCCTCTCTCTAAAAATAAATAAATAAAATATAAAAATAAATAAATAAATTTAGATTAATTATGATTAAATAAAATTATAAATTCAATTTATCAGTCACTTTAACCACAGTCCAAGTGTTTGGTAGCCATATGTAGCTAGTGGCTACCATACTGGACAGCACAGATATAAAACATTTTCATCATTGCTGAAATTTCTATAGCAAAGTACTGAGTCTCAAAGCATGGAACTTCAGGAAACCACCTAGGAAGTGGTTCACAATTCTAGCTACCCATTAGAATCACCCTAGGAATTCAGAGTTGATTCATCTTAGAGAGCTCCAAGGCAACGGTCATTTATAAAAAGCTCCCAAGATGACTCTAAAGTGAAGCCAGGGCTGAGAGCCACTGACCCAGGGAAATAACGTGAGTGAAGGACAGGGATCATGGTAGGACCCTAGGGTGCCCCAACATTAACTCAATGTGCAGTCTCAACTTTGACTGCACATTGGAATCACCTTTAGAGTTTTAAACATTACTGACGTCTGCATCCTGCTTTAAGGAATTCCTAATTTAACTGCTCTTAAAGTGTTACCTGGTTTTCAGAAATTGACAAAGCTCCCCGTGCCCTGGCTGGTTTCACTCAGGGGACTGAGTGCGGGCCTATGAACCAAAATGTTGCCAGTTTGATTCCCAGTCAGGGCACATGCCTGGGTTGCAGGCCAGGTCCTCAGTTGGGGGCGTGCAAGAGGCAACCAGTCGATGTATCTCTCGTACACTGATGTTTCTCTCCCTCTTTCTCCCTCCTTTTCTCTCTCTCCAAAAACAACTAAATAAAGTCTTAAAACAAAGAAAAGAAAAGAAGAGGAAAGA
>PVIA01015535.1:0-22385 GCA_004024845.1 Tonatia bakeri | reverse complement strand
TTCTTTATATATTTTGGAGATTAAGCCCTTGTCTGAGGTATCATTGGCAAATATGTTTTCCCAGACAGTTGATTCTCGTTTTATTTTGATACTGTTTTCTTTAGCTGTGCAGAAGCTTTTTATTTTGATGAGGTCCCATTTGTTTATCCTTTCCTTTATGTCCCTTGCTCTAGGGGACACATCTGTAAAAAAGTTTTTGCGTGATATGTCTGAGATTTTCCTCCCTATGTTCTCCTCTAGTACTTTAATGGTGTCACGGCATATGTTTAAGTCGTTTATCCATCTTGAACTTATTTTTGTATAAGGTGTAAGTTGGTGTTCTAGTTTCATTATTTTGCACATAGCTGTCCAGTTCTCCCAGCACCATTTGTTGAAGAGGCTATTTTTACTCCATTTTATGTTGCTGCCTCCTTTGTCAAATATCAATTGACTGTAGAGACTTGGGTTTATTTCTGGGCTTTCTGTTCTGTTCCATTGGTCCATGTGCCTGTTTTTATGCCAGTACCAGGCTGTTTTGATTACTGTGGCCTTGTAGTATTGTTTAGTGTCAGGTACTGTGATCCCTCCTAGTTGACTCTTCTTTCTCAACATTGCGGTAGATATTCGAGGTCGTTTATGGTTCCATAGAAATTTTTGAAATGTTGAGAACAAAGATGTTTTTAACACATGAATTTTTTAGGCAGCTCCAGTGAGTGACCACTAAAATCTTTAAAGGAAAAATATTATTCTAGTAACCAAAAATACTTGCACATTAACATTTCATATTGAACTTACAACTTCCTTTTGGCTTGGCCAAGCAACCTGAAGTACCAACACCCCCAGCTCTAAATATTCCTTACATATGAAAAAGTCCCTTTAGGAGAAGGCCCATTAACCCGTGACAGATTTTAACTTTTCCTCTCTGAATCAAAGCCATCACAGCATAAACAGAGCACAGGCATGAGAGTTCAAAAGACTTGGGGCTAAGTCCTGGATTTGCCCATTACTAATTATGACAACATTTAGCCAGTTATTTGATCTCTTTGGGCCCACTTCACTTAAACTATGAAATGGAGATAACAGTTACCTCAAAGGCTTGGGAGGAGAGAACAGAAGGCACAAAGGGCTGAAACTGGCACAGGTGCACAAGAGGAGACTTCTTCAGAGGATGATCTGTTTTGGACAAGTACCTCTTTACTACTTCTCCCCTAAAAAATATAAACTGTCTCCCATACTATTAGGGTACTATTTCACTGTAAAAACTAAGACACAGGAAACAACCAGGGAGAGTTCTTTTTCCAATAATAGTGAAATAGGTACCCTGGACCAACCTTCCTACTGAAAAACAAAATAAAATCTGGACACACACATACCTCATCCTCTTGAAAGTATAAATGTCTTATAAAGTAGTTAAATTTTGCCAGCTAAAGACTAGAACAAGGGGAGCCAGGGTAGGAAGTTCAGCCATCCACAGCTACTTCTGCCTATAGGGCAATTCTCCACCCCTGGGAAACAGCTGCCTAATAGGATGGAAAGCGTCTCATAGGGAATAGGTCAGTTAAGAGAAGGTTTGCAATCTACCTAAAAAACCAATCCCTACTTTGTTCTGGTTTCTTCTGAAAGGTTATGTGCTTAGAGCGGAAGTGAACCAAAAGCAAACCTAGCCTTGCATGGACTTGGAGCCTGGATATCTCCCATCTGGTTGTCCATGGAATCTCAACTCTTACAGTTGAATTAGGTGCTGTCCTGGCTATAAGCTCTCCCCCACAAATCTAGCAGGCAAATCCTGTCTTCAAAAAGATAGTCATTTTATTATGAGGAAGAATGTGAGTAAGAGACAAAAGGAAAAGACCAACACATGATATATTGAAACAAAAAAATACAATAGTCAAAATTCAAAACTCAATGGATGGATTTCAGAGCAACTGAGAACTGAAGAAATATATAAAGAGGAATACAGGTCAGAAGAAATTATCCAGAATATAGCATGGAGAAAAACAAAAATAAAACTTAGAAGACAAGGTAAAAGGCTTAGATGAAATGATGAAAAGATCTGATGTATGTTAACTAGGGTCCCAGAAGGAGAGAAAAGAGAGGATGAACTAGAAACAATTTTGAGGAAATGGCTGAGAAGTTTTCATGGAACGCTTTCATAGAATTTTCATCACACATGTCTGTCCATGAATTCAAGATTTTTAGTGAATCACAGCAGGATAAATAAAAAGAAATTATACCTAGATATATCATAGAAAAGCAAAGACAAAAAGAAAAGTCTTCAAATAACCAGAGATATAAAAAAAGGACAGATTATCTTCAAAAAAGAGACAGTTTGACACATGACAATAGAAACCAGAAAACAATGGAATAATGATGTATTCAATGAGATGAAATAAAGTACCATTCAAACAATTCTATATGCAGGGACTCCAGTAATAAAAGCAAACTAAAGACAAACACAAACTGATAGAGTGTGTCAAAGGTGATTCACACTAAATGAATTTCTAAGGGATACTACAAGCAGGAGAAAGATAGCCCAGATAGGTCTGAGAGGCAGCAAAGAATGGAGAGTAAAGTAAGATATAAATATGTAGGTAAATCTATATAAATACTGATCATGTAAAACAACAATAATAAAATCCTCTGGGATTACAAATAGAAAGAGAATTAAAATGTATGACAAACATTAACATATAAATGAAGAAGGCATAAAGTTGAAATGCCCTAAGATCTTTGCATTGCCTGCTTTTAAGTGCATAACATATGTTGTTGTTTTACGGGTAACCATTAAAAAAATTGAGACATAGTGTCTAAATTCTAAACTGAGTGGGGGAGGAAATGGAGTGATAAAAAATAATTACATAACAAAGAAAGAAAATGAAAAATTAAATAGAACAGGCAGGACAAGCAAAATACAAAATAAGAGATTTAAATTCAAATACATTACTATTTGCATGCCAGGAGCAGTAAAAATATAGAAACAACAATCAGTAAGTAAATTACAAAGTGTATTAAAAGGGGATAAGTCTATAGAAAAAAAGAATAATTTTAAGGATTTGGAACTACTAAGGTGGGTTTGGGACATATTTTAGTATTAAACAGGGTAGTTAGGGTGGGCCTCATTAGAAAGGTATTCTCTGAGCAAAGATTCCTTCCCTCTCTATACCTGACCTAAAAGCACATACCTCTAGCCACAGATCTGGAGCTACCATGGTGGGGACCATTATTTTCAATGCATTATATTTTTTCCCACAATTGTCACCCATCCATTTCTTTGAAAGCTCCTTTTTTAAAAAAAATTATGTTCTTTTTTAAATTATTGTTCAAGTACAGTTGTCTCCATTTTCCTGCCACCACTTTCCCCTGACCCACCTCCCACCCTAAATTCTCCCCCCTTTTGTTTTTGTCCATGGGTCCTTTATAAATGTTCCTTGACGACCATTCCCATTCTTTACCTGATTATGCACCCCCCCCATTGTCCCCTCTGGTTACTGTCTGTTCTTTATTTCAATGTCTCTGGTTATATTTTGCTTGCTTGTTCGTTTTGTTGATTAGGTTCCACGGATGGAACTAGAAAGCATTATGCTAAGTGAAATATGCCAGGCAGTGAAAGACAAATACCATATGAGTGCTTCTGAAAGAGTTTCTTTCATCCTGGACTTGCCCTGATGATTACAAGAGCAGCACTGCTAATATTTACTGGATATCTACTGTTTGCCAAACATTCTACTAGGTGTTTTGCAAAAGGTCTCATGCTATTTTCTCAATAACTCCAGAAGAAAGACACTGTTATTCCCATTTTACAAATAAAAGCATTAACTTTAAAATCTTACCCAGTGGCCCACACAGTTAATACATTACTAAGCTGGAATTCTAACATAAAATCTGCCCGTCTGTAAGGTCTATGAGCTTTCCACTCTCCATGCTGTATCTTGTGCCAACCATTATCACCAAGAATAAGGAAAATGTAGAAGGTAAAGACTTAGTAAATGGTCAATAGGTACAATTAGACACATTAAAGATGGTCAACAAGCATTTGATTGACTGAAGATTCACAGAGGAAATTTTATGAAAACTACAAATAACGCCCAGAGAACTTGGTTTACAGACTAGAGTGAGAAGCCAGCCTAGTAACTTTCAACAGGTACACCTGTCACTGTTGTGGTCTTCCTCTCACCTTGCTTTAGTTTTTAATGGTTCTTTTCTTTCTTCTTGTTATCCTGACTATGTCCAAGAAGTATTAGTTTTTCTTAATCTGTAGGCAATACTCTGTTTTCCTGTCTCATCCCCTTTCTCTAAATTGAAATGTCTTGATTTTGCTTTTTGTATTGTATGCTCCAAAAAAAATTTTCACATATAGGAAAGAGAAAAGTTGAACTAACTTCTCTGGGCATGGTGGTTTTGAGAAATTCTTATGCAATGCCTAATTCTGTTAAGCCAGTGATGCTACACCCAGAGAAAAGAGATCTACCTGTCACTATACATGGATTACCCTGCAAACCTATAATCAGACTACTACTGAACTGAGTCTTTTTTGTTTTAGGGGGAGAAGTGGTATTAGGGGAAGAAGCACGTTCTCTAATTGAAGAAAATAAGAATAAAGCCAATTGGCTATATTATTTATTGTTGCATAACAAATTATCACACATTTAGCAGCTTAAAACAGTACCCACATGTCATATCAGTTTCCGTAGATCAGGAATCCAAATGGCTCAGCCAAATTCTCTGTCTAGGGTTTCAAAGACTAAAATCAAGGTGTCAGCAGGGCTGGGATCTTATCTAGAGGCTCTGGGGAAGGATCCACTTCCAAGCTCATTTAGGTTTTTGGCAGACTTCAGTTCCTTGTGGTTGCAGGACTAAAGGTCCAATACCTTCCTAGCCATTAGCTAGGCTCATAGCTTCCAGAGCCCACCTGAATTCTTTGCCAGGAAGACCCTTCCATCTTCAAGCGAGCAATGAAGGAGAGTCTCTCCTGCATCAAATCTCTCTCACAATCAGAATCTCTTTCTTTAGGAAATCACCTTTAAATCAGCCCTCTTTACTTAAATACATTTATTTATTATACCACTTCCACTAACAGAAAACAGTATCACAGTACACTTGTCATAAATAGATGGTGACCTTAAAAATGAAAAGGACTAAAAAGCACTACAAAATCTAGGTATGTACTGTTGCTTTCCTTCCAATGCCGTGAGCTTAAAGACTACTCTCGCTGGGAGGAAAAAAGAGGTTATGTTAGTTGTTAATGTTATAATAACACCAAGCTTTTTCTGTATATTGTATTGAAAATGCTATTACAGTTTTCAGTACAGTTTTCTCCCCTTTATCCTACCTTTGCCCTGCACCACCTCCCGTCCTCCAGTATTCCCCCCTCCCTCCTTACTTCATGTCCATGGGTTGTACATATAAGTTCTTTGGCTTCTCTGTTTCCTATACTATTCCTAAACTCCTTGCCCTGTATATTTTATGCCTACCGATGATGCTTCTTGTTCCCTGTACCTTCCCCCTCTCTAATTCTTTGCCTCCCCCTCCCCACTGATAATCCTCCATGTGATCTCCATTTCTGTGATTCTCTTCTTATTCTAGTTGTTTGCTTAGGTTTTGCTTTTTGGGTTCAGTTGTTGATAATTATGAGTTTGCTGTCATTTAATTCATAGTTTTTTATCTTCTATTTCTTAGGTAAGTCCCTTTAACATTTCATATAATACAGGTTTGATAATGATGAACTCCTTTAACTTGACCTTATCTGAGGAGCACTTTATCTGCCCTTCCATTCTAAATGATAGCTTTGCTGGATAGAGTAATCTTGGATGTAGGTCCTTGCCTCTCATGACTCCAAATACTTCTTTCCAGGCCTTTCTTGCTTTCAAGGTTTCTTTTGAGAAATCAGCTGATAGTCTTATCAGAACTCCTTTGTAGGTAACTGTCTCCTTTCCTCTTGCTGCTTTTAAGATTCTCTCCTTATCTTTAATCTTGGATAACTTAATTATGATGTGCCTTGGTGTGTTCCTCTTGGGTCCAATTTCTTTGGGACCCTCTGGGCTTCCTGGACTTCCCAGAAATCTATTTCCTTCACCAGATTGGGAAAATTTTCCTTCATGATTTGGTCAAATAAGTTTTCAATTTCTTGTTCTTCCTCTTCTCCTTCTGGCACCCGATGATTTATATGTTGGAGCTATTAAAAGTTGTCCCATAGGTTCTTAAGCCTCTGCTCATTTTTCTGAATTCTTGTTTCTTCATTCTGTTCTGGTTGGATGTTTATTTCTTCATGTTGTTCTAAATCATTTATTGGAGTCCTGGTTTCCTTCCCTTCACTGTTGGTTCCCTATATATTTTGCTTTATTTCACTTTGGGTAGCCTTCATTTCTTCCTTCATTTTGCGAGTGAGCTCAATCAATTCTGTGAGCATCCTGACTACCAGTGTTTTGAACTCTGCATCAGATAGGTTGGCTATCTCCTTGTCACTTAGCTCTTTTTCTGGAGTTTTGATCTATTTTTTCCTTTGGGCCATATTTCTTTGTCTCAGTGCACGTTTGTTATGTTTTAAGGGGGAAGAGTCTTAGGTATTTGCCAGGGTGTGTCAATCCTCTTTGCTGCACTGTGGTGCTGTCTGTGGGGGAGGAGTCAGAGAGGGAACAATGCCTCTTGCTCAATCCACTCTAGCCCCACTTTCCAATGAACTCTCCTGTGAGACTGGGAGTTTCTCCCACCATCACAATCCCCAGAGTATTTTACAGCTAGAGGTTTTGAGTCTTTAGTTTCCCATTCAGCCAGCCCCACCTTGTCCTCACAGTCCATCGCCTTGCCATGCATCCTCTCTGCTTGGCTGCCCATCTCTGCCTCTCCTACCAGTCTGGATGAATGTTTTTTTAACTCTTTGGTTGCTGGAGTTCCATGCAGTTTAATTTTCTGGCACTTCTGTTTGTTTATTGTTTTTAAATTGGTTGTTATCCTTCTTCTGGTTGTGTGAGAAAGTGAAGCATTTCTTCCTATGCCGCTATCTTGGCCGGAACTCTAAAATCAAGCTTTGACTTTTTCAAAGTTATTAGAATAATCAAGAAGCCTGAAAGAAGACCATAGAGAATTCTTTCTGTTCATTACTTTTACATAATGATTTGTTTGGGTACCACCTAAAATTATACAGCCTATGAAAACACCTGTCACATACTTTAGGAAATATTACTTTAAGCCATGGTTAGAAATTTGAACTGAAATAGAAGTGGTAAAGGGTTTCCCTTTAGGATTTTGAATACTTTGTCATAGTAAAACTCAGTTAAGAACAAACCAACAACAACAAAAAAGACCATAATCAGACTAAACATAAAAAGAATGTGGTTAATGAACTACCTTGAATTCAGATTCAGATCTTTCCCCTTCTCCCCTCCCTCTCCCCTCCCTCTCCTCTCCCTCTCTTCTCCTCTCCTCACCCTCTCTCTCTCGCACACACCACCCTTGGAGCTACCAAAGGCAGAATAACCCACATACATCTATCTTTATGTTGCTGCCATTTCTACTCTCCTTGAAAGCACTAGTACTCTATCGTGCTCAGACTGCATTCCTTTATGAATTCTTAAAGGAGAAATTATTGTGTACCTAATAGAACTGGACAAAAAGATCACTTAGATCAGGATTCAGCAAACCACATGGCACAGGGCAAATCCAGACTGCCACCTATTTCAGTAAAGACAGCTTTATTAGAATATAACCACGTGCATTCATTTACATATTGTCTATGAGGACTTTTTTTTTTTGCTACAACAATAGAACTAAGTGGCTGTGATGGACACTGTGTGGCCTGCAAAGACTAAAAGATTTACTTTCTGGCACTTCACAGGAGTAGGTTGTCCAATCTTCATTTAGAAATCCAGTGGTTTCTTACCCATTTATTTAGCATATTCTGTTACAGGTAAATTCTAGCATGTTGACTTTACTTAAAATAAGGAATTGTACTTGTCAATGAAATGATGCTGCATTACCAGGATTATCAGAGTCTAGATCTCAAGAAACACCACTATCTATGCTCCTCTAGCTTTTCTTAAATATTTTATTCACCTCATCACCAAGAGATAATTCTAAATAGAAAGCCAGAATACCTCTTATGGTATTGGTCTTTTAAAAAAACTTTATTTTTAGCCCCAGGTGTGGCTCAGTGGGTTGAATGCCAGCCTGTGAACTGAAGGATTGCTGGTTCAATTCTCAGTCAGGGCACATGCCTGGGTTGTGGCTGGGTTCCCAGTTGGGTGCATGCAAGAGACAACCAATTGGTGTATCTCTTGCACACTGATGTTTCTCTCCTTTTTCTCCTTCTCTTTCCCCCTCTTTAAAAATAAATAAATAAAATCTAAAAAAAACCCCAAACCTTTATTTTTTACAAGTTTTGCATTTTCAGAAAAATTACCAAGATAACACATAGAGTTCCCATATATCTTGTACCCAGTTCTCTTATCATTAACATCTTGCATTAGAATGGTACATTTGTTACAATTAATGAACAAATAAATACTGACATATCAGCATTAACTAATATCAATTCTTTATTCAGATTTTCTTAGTTTTTAACCTAAATGTCTTTTTTGTGTTCCAGGATACCACATGACATTTAGTCAGTTTTCCTTAATGCTCTTCTTGGCTGTGACAGTTTCTCAGACTTACCTTGTTTTTGATGACCTCCACAGAGTTTTTAAAAGATTTTATTTATTTATTTTTAGAGAGAGGAGAAGGGAGGGAAGAGAAATATTGATTTAAATGAAAAACATCAATCGGTTGCCTTTTGCACACTTCCCAACCAGGGACCTGGCCCGCAGCCTAGGCATATGCCCTAACCGGGAATTGAACCCTCAACCCTTTGGTTTGCGGGACAATGCCCAACCAACCCACTGAGCCACACCAATCAGGGCAATGACCTTGACAGTTTTGAAGAGTACTATTCAGGTGATTTATAGAATTTTCTTGAATGTAATTTATCTTATGTTTCCCCCATGATTAGGATGGATTTATGTGTTTTGGGGTAGGAATACCACATAGGTAAAGGATTATTTTCATCACATCATGTCAAAGATAAATACTGTCAACATGACTTATTAGTGCTGATGTTGACCTTGGTGTAGTGTTTATCAGGTTTCTTCAATGTAAAGGTATTTACTTTTATACTGTAGTCTTTGGAAGTAAGTTGCTATGTTCAGTCCACATGTACTATTCATTTCTTAGTTATTGGACTTTAATAAGTGACTTTTAAAAATAAGTGACTTACTTGAATCAATATTCATGTAAAAATAAAAATAAATACTTAATAGCTAAAATTTTCTACTTGCCACACAAACTGCATTTACATATTTGGACAAAATTAACACCATGAGTATCAGTAATTTTTCCCATTCCTAGTGCTTTGGCAATTTTTACAAAGATTCATTATTTCTGAAGGTATGTCACAGAGTGAAGAAATCTTATAATTTCCAAATCTAATAAGTAAAAATCTCCACAAGTATTTCCTAAGGAAAAACCTAACAAAATGTGAAGAACAGCTCTTAATAGAAATGGATTTAATTCTCATAAAAATTGTGACTGACTGTGGACTACTTTTCCTATTTACCACTTTTATCCTGCTTGGTACAAAGTAGGTGAGCTATCACCATCTCACAACCCAATAGATACTTCCCTTCCCCTGCACAACAAAAGGAATTCAGATACATTTTTTTTGGTGAAGAAAACAACTAAGAATTCTTGGTTATGTTGGACCTGGTTGGTACCCTTCTTTAGGACTATGACAGTCAGGCCAGAACACAATGACATCAAGCTCAGTAGTTCCCAATCTCCCTAGCAGCCAGGAACTAGCTGCTGAAGCACAATCATTACTAAAGTGAACTTAGTGATTGGAAGAAGTTTTTGCTCATCCTTTTAAGGCCAGAGCCAGAGCTGGTCCTGGGCTAAAGTGAGGGATTCAAGAAAGTTGGCCTTTAGAATTGACTCTCTTCCCATTCCAGATTCCCTCTCCTCACTTGGTACTGGCCAGTGACCCTCTCTTCCTCTGTGTTGGCTACTGGTAATCACAGACAACACAAGCAGCCTACAGAGAAACTCCAGAAGGAACGCTCTCAGTGGCAGCTGCTCTAGGAGGAGTTCATAAAGGACTGTAGGCCAGTTACCTCTGCAAGAGAAGATGGGCATTTGCAGACCAAACCAGGGATGAGGCCAGAATCCACAGAACTCAAGGTTGGGCAGATTTGCTGATGACGATAAATGTTGTTGCCCGAAAGTTCAAACCTACTTTATGGTACTCATCTAGAAACACTGGCTGAGGTCATGGGCTCATTCCTTATTTCTTTCCATATCATCATACGAGCAAGTACTTCATAGTTGAAGAGTAAAAGAAGTGAAAAGCTTACACAAAAGTATTTTTGTGAGAAGCAATAACAAACAGAAGGACTGAAACAATACCATTTGAATACTACCTAAATGAGAAATGCTTTTGACCTTGACCCAACTCTGACCTCACTTAAAAAACAGCCTGAGAAGAAACTGAAAAGTTGATGCTGACCTTGTTTTCTTCATTGGGAAAAAATAAGAATCCAATTATGTTGTCTAGAAAGACATTTATACCACTTAACATAAGTGCACCAAACAAAAGGCTAATACTGAAATAAAAGGTGTAAAATGCACACTAAGAACCAAGACTTTAAAACAGTACATCTGGTATACAAATTCATGTAGGGCTGTAGGCAGTTAGGGTTTCCTCAAACAACCTTCACAGAGCCAGATGTAATAGAGGAGAAGTGAGTGCCACTGCTCAGTCCTACTTTTACTTTGGCTGTAAATTAGTAAATAACACTTAAAGTGCTGCCCAATGGAGTTTATCAGTTGACAAAATGATGGACCACGATTCTTTCTGGGGAACACATAAAAAAAAGACATTACCATTCCATTTGTGAAAAAATTCTGGTATTTCCACAGTACACGAATGCAGAGTTACTGTTCTTAATGAGATTGTAGTTTGTTACTTCCATATCAGAAAATGGATTTTTGAGCTTCATTTATACTTCTGATTTACTACAAATAATTAGTTGATCTGTAATACAAACAATCCAAAGTACTATACAGCTGCTGCTTTCATTTCTTGAACAGATAAAATGGATCTCAATACCAATTAAGGAAATCACATTAGGTTAAAAATGTACTAAAGGTAATACACAATTGATCAACACTAATAATTCTTTTTGAAAGACATCACTCAGCTTAAACCTTAACTCTAATACACAAAATGTATGAGTGATCAAAAAATAAAGATGGTTGTGGTGATCAGTGGAATTAGCAAAGGCTACTATTTCAATCATTGCTTGAGACATTCTCAGCTTTGCCATAATGTTTCTTTTCACAAAACAGAGACAGCAGGAATGGTAACAGATGTTTACTGGGTTAGATTAGTACTAGATTCAAATATGCAATGCTTATTGTTTTCCAATCTTAATAAAACATTAGATAAACTATCAACCACCGTACACAATGCGAGTGGCTGTTTTATTTTTTGCTTTATCTAAAATCTCAGAGAGATTCTTATCCTAAGTCAGGAAAGTCACTGCTATGCAAGAGAATAGTTTTAATATGCATTCATTAAAAAGTGAAATTCTTTACTTATATCATTGTCTAGAGTAGAACTGATCAGAAACAGTGCACATTTGAAAACCATCGTACTAATTCTTTTTGGCTTTTCAGTGAGTTTTCTTTACTAAAGAAAAGTAAACTAGTTTAGTGTACTAACTAAAACATTATGGCCTTCTTGTCCTGTTCAGAACTCAGTTCCTACAGAACAGCGATTTTCAACCTTTTTCATCTCATGGCACACATAAACTATTAAAATTGTTAGTACCAAAAAAATATTCTTTGCCAATCTGAAAAAATAAGTATAATTTTGATCCATTCACACTGGAAGGCTATTGTTGTGTTGGAAATGACAATCTAAGGAGGAAAAGAGGTCAGTGCCCCTGACTAAATAGTCAGGTATTGGATGTTTTAAAAATTCTTGTGGCACTCTAGTTGAAAAGCTCTGCTTTAGAGCATTTGAAAACCATTTAGCCTTATTCCTTCTCTTCCTCCTCATACACAACATCTTGGTTTACTCCAATCCTCAGCCATGCTACTCTCCTTATCAGACACATTACTACCGGCACACCTTCACTCCTAGTCACTTAATGAGCTACACTCTACTTCAGCTTATGCTCTTTGATTCTAGAGTTATTGAGATGTTTTAAAGAAAGCAGTGTTAACAGCCCTATGAAGGAGTGGGGGAGAAGTTGGTGGAGAGGAATGCTAGGGAAACAAGAATGCATGTGAAATGAAGCATAATAATCAGGAAGGCATAATAATGCTTCCTTTCAAAAACTATATTGGTAAGTACAGTCCTAAAGACAAAGTAAAGTGTTACAATTCCAGTACAAAAGAAAATTTACAATGGTAGAACTATAATCAATAAAATTTGACATTTAAAAGAGCCCGGTTTTAGGATTTACACAGATATAATTAATCCCAATAAAAGTACTTTCGGGAAAATAAATTTGGAAACAGTAAAAATGCAAATGTTTTAACTATGGTACAAAAAGTTGATGAAGAAATTAAGCTGACTTAGTGGAACCATTTGGGCTGAGAAATACTTTCTCAACATAAAATTAATTAATACTAGTTTAAGTCTTATTAAAATATTTGTATTTATATCCAAGTAGCCAAAAGTTTCCACAGGTCAAAGGTCCTGCAGTTATCAAAGCAGCATAAAAGCATTACCCATTCACATGTCACATTTACCATAGTCTTTCAACAGGAACAACATCAACAACAATAAAATTATTGGTATTATATGTATGAGCATTCACTATGTGCCAGTCATTTTCCGAAGACTTTGTGGTATTATTAACTAATTCTCAAAACTACTCTAGAAGATAGATAGGCAGCACCTTTATTCCCATTTTACAGATGAGGAAACTGAGATATATAGCTCCAGAGCTAGTAACTGGTTCAATCAGAATTCAAATCCAAAACTTCCAGATCTAGAGCCCATGACTTTCTTAATCACTATGTTATCCCTGCCTCACACTAGTATCAGACAAACACCCACTGTTCCCTGTTGAAGTTACCCAATCTGTATCTCCCATATAAAAGCAAAATCTCACTTGTATTTACCAGGAAATTTTGTAGACTTCAGTTGCCTATGTGTTTTATTTACCATCTGTAGTACTTGGATTTTCATTCTCAAAGGTATATAGTAAGCACTTATATGAGAAAAATTCTGTATATTGTAGAAAGCATCTCTCAAAGTTTAGTTTAAAAACAACTTTCAAGTTTATAGAAGTGAAGTTAACACTATATATTGAAGTAAGCGCTGTAAGTTTTCTTTTTCCTGAATGATTACACTATTAAGTAACACTAAAAACATCTAAAACATTTATTCTGGAGTAATCCTATAAATACATGGCAGTGACAATTCTACCAAGTATATTGCAGGCAAATAAATTAGTAGAGGCAAACACAGAGTCATACTCTCTTATATCTGACACTAGAGCAAAAGTCAAGATAATATAGGCATCCAGTTCTAGCTTTGCAACTGATGGGTTATACACTTTTGAGTCACAGTCAATCTGTGCCTGTTTCCTCATTTTTTAAATTTTATTTTTCTTGAGTAAATTAGTCTTTAGCATAATTAACCATTTTTGTAACATCATTCCACATTTCTAAATTGCATCTGAGAGTTTTTTTTATTGTTGTTCAAGTACAGTTGTCTCCATTTTCCCCTCATTACCACCCCTACCCCAGCCATCCCCACCTCCCACCCTTGATCCTACTTCCCTTTGGTTTTGTCCATGTGTCCTTTACAGATGTTCCTGAAAACCCTCCACCTTTCCTCCCACTATCCCCTCCCACCTCTCCTCTGGTTACTGTCAGTTTGTTCTTAATTTCAATGTCTCTGGTTATACTGTGCTCACTTGTTTGTTTTGTTGATTAGGTTCCTGTTAAAGGTGAGATCATGTGGTATTTGTCTTTCACTGCTTGGATTATTTCACTTAGCATAACGCTTTCCAGTTCCATCCATGTTGTCGCAAAGGGTAGGAGATCCTTTTTTCTTTCTTTCTGCTGCATAGAATTCCACTGTGTAAATGTACCATAGTTTTTTTTATTTCATCAAAATAAAAAGCTTCTGTTTCCTTGTTTTTAATAGAGGTTGTTAAAAGTAGATAAATACTTCCATTCTGCCAAGCTCTAAATTCTGACTTTAGGAGAAAAAAAAATCCCTCTCTGTTTCATCTACCACCACAGGATAATCATCTTCTCTGACTGAAGACTGGAACATGTGTGTTCTAGTTCTAAATTCAGCACTATTAGTTCCAACTTTCTGGTGCTTCCCTCAGGTATGAGAATTAGACTGGTCTCAAATCTCTTTTTGTGGAGACAAATCTCTTAATTTAACCAAAGACTAATGATTAACAATCAGGAGTGAGGAGAATATTCATAAGACAGCATTTCCAGAGTGGAGGAAAAGTTTTTTTCCTGAAGGAAGCTACCAGATTCTAGCCCCATTATCAAATAGACATTATGAGCAAGAGCAAAACCTATAGTAGTAAATTGAGATCACCAGAAAGACCAAAGTCCAGAGGGAGAAGGCCTGCTAATAAATATTAGACACACCTCCATGCTTCCTTTGTATGAAATACTCATTACCTTAAAAGGATACTTATAACCCTGGCTAGTGTGGCTCAGTGGACTGAGTGTTGGCCTGAGAACCAAAAGGTCACCAGTTCAACTCCCAGTCAGGACACATGCCTGGGTTGCAGACTGAGTTTCCAGATGTGGTTGTGCAAGAGATTTCTCTCATATGTTGATGTTTTTCTTCCTCTCTTTCTCCATCCCTTCCCCCCTCTCTAAAAGGAAATAAATTTTAAAACATCTTTATAAATGGATACTATAGGTGTAGGATACCTGTGACTAACAAAGGCAGGTATTCAATAGTTACCTGATGATTTCAACTCTGACCAATCAGATAAAAAAATTAACATCTATCCAAAAGATTTAGTAATCCAGATCTGAAATACTAGGCTCTTAAGAAATCACTTAACCATTCCTTAACCATGAGTTTCTCCCCTTTCCTACAATATCTGCATTGAGTAATGATATCATTGTAATTTAGCATAAAGGTGTCCTGGTGTAAAATGCTGTAAAATACAACCAACTTCAGTCACAACAAAAACTCACTCACCAAAAAGGTTACATCTTAAACAGCTGGTGGCACAACAGTGTGAATATAATTAAAGCTACTTTATCATACACTTACAATGGTGCAAATGACAAATTTAATGTTATACACAATTACCAGAATTTTAAATAATAAGAAGTGGGAAAGAACAAAAAATATGTCTCACAATGTACTTTCATTAGGTATGAGCATATGTTTTTAAAAATTAATGAGTACATGTTTTAAGTGAAATAAGTACATTATGATACTTGAGTTTTAAAGGACTGACTTCTTTTTACATTCGATATTATTTAATATTAGTTTTAGCAGAATAAACAATTATATAATTTACAAAATGATTCCCTTGATAATTCTAGCACTCACCTGGCACCATATATAGTTATTACAATATGACTGACTATATTCCTATGCCATACTTTACATCCCAGTGACTACTTTGTAATTACCAATTAGTACTTCTTAATCCCTTCACCTTTCCACCCCGTCCCCCAAACCCCCTTCTAACTGGCAACCGTCAGTTTGTTCTCTCTATCTACAAGTCTGTCTCTGTTTTGTTTGCTCATTTACTTTGTTCATTAGATTCCACACATAAATGAATTCATATGGTATTTTTCTTTTCCTGTTTTAAAAGATTTTATTTATTTATTTTTAGAGAGAGGGGAAGGGAGGGAGAAAGTGAGGAGGAGAAACATTAATGCGCAGTTGCCTCTCATGTGCTCCCTACTGGGGACCTGGTCTGCAACCCAGGCATGTGCCCTAGACTACTGGGAATTGAACTGGCGATCCTTTGGTTCGTAGGTTGGTGCTCAATCCAATGAGCCACACCAGCCAGGGTGGTACTTTTCTTTTTCCGACTGACTTATTTCACTTAGCATAATATCCTCTAGGGCCATCCATGTTGTCACAAATGGTCAGATTTCATTCTTTTCTATGACCAAGGAATATTACATTATATATATTATATACCACTATCTTTTTATCCACTTGTCTATTGGTGGGCACTTGGGTGCTTCCATACCTTGGCTATTGTAAATAATGCTGCAGTGAACACAGGGGTGCATATAACTTTTCTAATTGGTGTTTTGGGTTTCTTCAGAGATAATATATACACAAAAGTGGAATTCTATGTCCTCTTTGGAGAAGTGTCCATCAGGAAGGACCAACGTTTTCATTAATAGCACTAATCACATCAATCACACAAAGGCAAAAGCCTCCTGAGAATCAGGAAGTACAGTATTTTCAGACTATAAGACGCACCTCCTCAAAATTTGGGAGGAATAATGGTTGTTAATGCTGCTGTTGAGTTCTGTTTACATTTACATTGGTGAGATGATATGTTATTTATGTTATTAAATATTTTACTATGTTTTGCTTCAAAATCTTTTTTCCTATTTTCCTCCTCTAAAACCTAGGTGCATCTTACGGTCTGAAAAACACAGGTAAAATGCCCATAGATACAGGTGGAATTTCTTATACATGTTACATGCTACACTTCTGAAAACTTAGTCATATGTGAGTTACATCTAAATGAATTTGAGGGGAAAACTTATAAAACTCAGCTTGAAAAGGTGATTTCTCTACAGTGAAGAATTTTTTGTTGTTTTTGGTTTTTTTTGCAAAGCAAGCAAGTGCCCAACAAGTACCTAAAATTCTGGCATCTGTACACAGTTTTATTAAAGGCAGGCTAATCTAGAATAAAAAATGTCAGATGTAGAGATGACTCCAGAATCAAGTGGTAACAACCCACTTGATCCAGTCCCTCATTTCATAGATGAAGACTCTAGGTCTGCAGAAGAGACAACCACCACCTCCCAGATACCTCAAAACACACACCCAACGCAACACAAACACAGGAGGTACTGATGACAGCTAAAACCTGAACTCTGGAACTCAAAGAGCAGCAGTGTTCATTCAGTTCATACGCTTCTCCATTTCTTTTTCTTCCAAACAATCATCGTGGCTCAAGAATACCAAATATATTTTTAATTCATATAAAACACACAGTTGCTCATATTTTTAATATTCCTATCACATTTCCCAAGGTGTGTTCTGAAGCTCACTATTCCTGAATCACAATCTACTACTAAAAGTTTCTATAAGTAGATTTAGGAAACATGCTATAATATCCCTATCTTTAAAAATTTCAATGCATATTAGCAAATCTAAGGCTCTGAAAGGTCCTATGGAAAAGAGACTTGTTAGATTTCATTAAGACTAAGCCTTCCCTAAACTTCTTAGCAAACAATTTTAAAAAAACTGGAACCAGTTCTGGCCAAGATGGAGGCATAGGTAGTCGCACTGTGCCTCCTCACGCAACCTAAACTAAGGACAACAAACATTGAGAAACAAGAAACAACCAGAACAGAGAGAAATGAACCGAATGGAAGTCTGACTACCGTACAAGCAGACCGGTAAGGAGGGGCGGAGTCGGAGGCCTACGGAGAAGGGTCGAGGGGTCCAGGCAAGAAAAAGCGGTGGCTGGCAGATGCGGGTGTGCAGGGCGCAGACAGCAGTTGGTAGACCCCAGAAGCGCAGGGGCGGCTGATGCACTGGTGGCAGACCCTGGGCGCGGGAGGCAACGAGCAGACCCAGTGCGCCGCAGCCACACATTTGTGCACAAACTAAGCGAAAATGGGCAGCAACCCAGACCGCACAACCCAGGGCCCCAGCGCCAGAAAACAAAGCCTAAGAGCACTGACTGAAAACACCTGTGGGAGTTGAGGCCGGGAGATTCTCTCAGCCTCACAGGAGGCTCCTCGGGAAAACCCACAGAATCTGAGAAAGTACACAAGCCCACCCACCCGGGAGCCAGCACCAGAAGGGCCCAATTTGCTTGTGGGAAGCGGCAAAGGGGACTGAAGTCCTAGAGAAAGTAGAGCAGGCACCATTGTTCCCTCTCAGACCCCGCCCTCACATACAATGCCACAACCCAGCGACTGGGGTGCCCTGCCCTGGTGAACACCTAAGGCTCCGCTGCCCAAACGTAACACCTGCAACCAGAACAAAGGAAAACAAAGAACAAAAGAGATGGCTCAAACGGAATTGAAATCCCCAGAGCCAATTTTTTTAAGTGACCAAGAGATAGCCAACCTATCAGATGCACAATTCAAGGCACTGGTGATCAGGATGCTCACAGAATTGGTTGACTTTGGTAATAAATTACATGAACAAATGCAGGCTACAATAAGAGAAATGAAGGAAAATGCACAGGGAACCAATAGTGAGGGGAAGAAAATTGGGACTCAAATCAATGGAGTGGACTGGAAGGAAGAAAGGAACAACCAAACAGAAAAGAATGAAGAAACAAGAATTCAAAAAAATGAGGAGAGGCTTAGGGACCTCCAGGACATCTTTAAACATTCCAACATCCGAATTATAAAGGTACCAGAAGGGGAAGAGGAAAAACAACAAGTGGAAAAGTTATTTGAACAAATAATAAAGGAGAACTTCCCTATTCTGGCAAGGGAAATAGACTTCAAGGAAGTCCAGGGAGCTCAGAGTCCCAAAGAGGTTGGACCCAAGGAGGAACACGCCAAGGCACATCATAATTACATTGGCCAAGATAAAAATGAAGGAGAGAATTCTCGAAGCAGCAAGAAATAAGGGACAGTCACCTACAAAGGAGTTCCCATCAGACTGTCAGCTGATTTCTCAAAAGAGACCTTGCAGGCAAGAAGGGGCTGGAAAGAAGTATTCCAAGTCATGAAAGGCAAGGACCTACATCCCAGATTGCTCTATCCAGCAAGGCTTTCATTTAGAATGGAAGGGCAGATAAAGTGCTTCTCAGATGAGGCCAAGTTAAAGGAGTTCATCATCACCAAGCCCTTATTATATGAAATGTTAAAGGGACTTATCTAAGAAAATGAAGATTAAAAATATGAACAGTAAAAAAAGACTTCAAATTCACAATTAGTAACAACCATACCTAAAACAAAAGCAAACTAAGCAAACAGCTAGAACAGGAACAGAACCACAGAAATGGAGATCACATGGAGGGTTAGCAACAGGGAAGTGGGAGGAGGAGAGAGGGGGAAAAGATATAGAGAATAAGTAGCATAGACAATAGGTAGAAAATAGGAGGAGGGCAAGAATAGTATGGGAAATGTAGAAGCTAAAGAACTTATGACACATGGACATGAACTGAAGGAGGGAATGTGGGTGGGAGGAGTGGACAGGGTGGAGGGGAGTGAAAGGGGAAAATGGGACAACTGTAACAGCATAATCAATAAAAAAAAGGAAAAAAAAATGGAACCAATATTCTTTGAGGCAAATTTTGGGAGAAGCTATCCTATAGCCTCATTAAAGACCTGTAGTATACATGTATATATAGAACTGAATTCAACTCAGGACCCATCAAATAAACTTCCAACACAAAGCACTGCTAACAACTAACTATATAATTGATTCTTAGGGGAAAAATGTATTACAATGTATGAAGACAACGGACCCTACATGGTAAAAGAGTAAATTCTGACAAATCATTTTTATTCAATATTTGACAGAGTTTAAGGTAATTTAAAGATAAAAAGCAAAACACAAGTTCTGATATAAAACATGTTTATTACAGAAACTCAAAGAATTTTCAAAGAACAAGATTGTGACACATTATAGGTAGACTACACACATGCTACTGGTACTCCAAAGAACAAATATTCTTAAGATGGATGTTCTCCCTATGGTTTTGGGGAACAGCCTTTATGTTAAAGTGATAATATAGATTTGGTGGCAACCTGAAGTGATTATATAGGTTTCCTGCTAACCTGAAGGCAGCAGGGTTTGATGAGCTATGCTAAACAATTGGGATAGCAATTTGTTAACTTTAATATCAAGCATGGAATTTTAGGAATTTGATATAAAATGTTCAACTGACTGTTGAACAATGTGGGTTTGAACTGCATGGGTACACTGACACACAGACTGTTTTCAACGAATATTGTGAATGTACTTCTCTTATGATTTCATTAATCATTTTTCTCTAGATTATTTTATTGTATGAATACAGTATATAATACATATAACATAAAAAATACGTGTGTACTGACTGATTATGTTATCAGTTTTCCAGTCAACAGTAGGCCATTAGGAGTTAAGTTTTGGGGGAGTCAAAGTTTTATGCCAATTTTTTAAAAACCCAAAACACTAATTAAAGAGAACATAAGCACCCTTATGTTCATTGCGGTGCTATTTACAATCACCAAGATATGGAAGCAGCCCAAGTGTCCATCAGTAGATGAGTCGCTAGAACTACTACGGGACATTTACACAATAGAATACTACTCAGCCATAAAAAAGCAAATTTTACCCTTTGCAACAGCATGGATGGACCTGGATAATATTATGCTGTGTGGAATAAACCAGTCAGAGAAAGACAAATACTATATGGTTTCACTCACACGGGGAATCTAGTGAACAAACTGAATTAACAAGCAAAATAGAGATACACTCATAGATAGAGAGCAGGTTGGAAGCTATGGGTAGGGGTGATTAGGGAATGGAGGAATTGAGCAAAATGGAAAAAAGGACTCCGGGACATGGACAACAGTGTGGTGATTGTGGGGGAAGGGGGTATAAGGGAGATAAATGGTAATGGGAAACCTACAATAAAAAAGTTTATTAAAAGAAAAAAGATTTTTTAAAGAATTTATTTTAAGGGAGAGGAACACTGATGTACAAGAGAAACATCAAGTGGTTGCCTCTCATGTACACTCAACCAGGACCTTGCCCACAACCCAGGCATGTGCCCTTGTTACAGGGTGCAACCAAGAGGTGGGATCCCAAATGGGCATTTGAAATGGGGTCCAGAACTCAAGGTGTCCAGGAGATTCTAAGATGTCTTCACCCTTCCCCCACAGGTGTGAGTTGGAGGAAGGGGCACACAGAACAAGAATATGCAGGGCAGCTTTGCAGCTAATCCATGGCATAGTAATTTACCATACCTATAGCCTTTGGCTGGTTGCTTGGATATGCTAAATTGCTATGGCCATGCTCTGTGCCAGGGGGATGGAAAGGGACCCCACCCCCCACCAAGATATGCTTGGGGGGCAGGTACCCTGAGTTACAGCGCCTGCATGGGAGCTCAGAGATTGGCTCCATGACATGGGGTCACACCTGCTCAGACCCACGATGGCGACCAGAAAAGCTGGAAAGGACAGCACATTGAGGGCAAGTGTGGCCGAGTGTGGGAGGAGTCGGAAATGGGGCTGCAGAGGAGGATTGGCGTGGGGATTTAAACCGAGACATGGCAGCCATAGATGGGAGGAGCACATGGTTTTGGCTGAGTGGGGACTCCCATGGCCCTGGGAGAGAGGACCATGTGGCTGGAACGGTGGAGAGACGACCATGCACCTTTGCCAGAGTGGGGAGCCCCGCAGCTTTAGAAGGGGGAACCACCACCTGGCTTTAGAAGAGATCCCAGTGACACAGCTGAGGGTGCCAGGAACCCAGGAAGGTCTCCCAGTCAAGACGGCTCCCTGGGAAGAACCGGGGGCTGCCTGAGCCAAGGACTTCTATTTCCTTTCCTGAGATACAGTACTCTGGACTGGGCAAGGGGGGGGAAGGAAGGACTGTGTTTGTTTGTGGGTGTTTTAAGGGACTTTAGGATTTTGATGAAGACATTAGGTCACTACTTTAAGTTTGTATAACATTAAATAAACATTTCCTTTCCTTTTCACGAATCTATGGCACTGAGAGACATCTTTCCTATGGATGGCAGACATAATGGACCTGGGGGTTTCTTTCAGTAATAGTATATCGCGCCAGGCCCCCTTGTTTGTTCTGTAACACCCTGACCAGGACTTGAACTGGTGACCTTCTGGTTTTCGAGATAGTACCCAACCAACTGAGCTACACCAATCAGGGTTATATGCCAATTTTTTATTCCAAGAAAGTTGGTGACCCAACACCTGCATTATGCAGGGGTCAACTGTAATTATATACATCTTTTTTTTGTTGTTGTTCAAACAAAAAATTCTTTAATCAGGAGGTCTGATTAAGTTCAGTATTAACTCAAGCTCTCATAAACCTATTGGGCAAAGCCAACAGCTGCATCGGAGAAAAGCAGCCAGCTGCTAACAATTCTTTTTTTTTTTTAATTTTATTTTAATCATTGTTCAAGTACAGTTTTTTCCCCTTTACTCCCAATCCAGCCCACCCACCCCTCCCTCCCAACTTCCCTCCCATT
>PVIA01015534.1:0-22378 GCA_004024845.1 Tonatia bakeri | reverse complement strand
GCTTTGATTTGAACACATTTTCCTTTAGTTCTTTATACATTTTCACAATAGCTGCTTTAAAGTCTTTGTTAAATCCAATATCTGGGCTATCTCAGGATTGGTTTTCACTGACTGCTTTTTTTTCTTAACTTTGAGTCCTATTTTCCTATGTATTTACATATATTCATTGTTGATGACACCATGTAGAGACTCTGAATTATTATTTTCCTTTGAAGAGTTTTGATTATTGTTCTTGTAGGCAGTTCAATTATTGACTGATCATCTTAAGTTGTGGAAGTTTTATATTACAAATTTTTATTAGGCCCTGGCTGGTGTGGCTCAGTGGATTGAGTGCCAGCCTGCAAACCAAAGGGTCACTGGTTTGATTCCCAAAGGCACATGCCTGGGTTGCCGGCCAGGGCCCCAGGCCTCTTACCCTCTTTCTCTCTCCCTTCTCCTCTCTCAAAATAAATAAATGCAACTTTTTAGAAAGCTTTGTTAGAATAGATCTGTAGAATGCCCAGATGAATTTTTTAAGTCCCTACAACTTGAAAGGATTCAGCATCCTAATTCTATTATCCTTGAGGATCTTTGTCAAGGAGTGGTGATTCTAGAGGACCTCTTGCTCTGGGTCTTATCTTTACTCCTTAGGGACGGCCTCTTTGGCCTTTTGGTATCTCAGCTGGATGCCAAGAATGTTTCAAGTGTTAACATGACCTCTTCATCCTGGCTCAGCTGGACCTTCAAAATCCTCCAGCACTACTCACCCTCTACTACTTCTATTCTATTCTCACCCCTTTATGAACCTCTGTCAGGCAAGCATCATGAGGGCTCATCCTGTACTTGTGCGGCCTAGCCACCAACTCATGAGCAATCTTCAAAAGACTTTAGGGCCCTCCCTCTGAATAGTTCCCTCCCAGTGTCCTAGCCCACAGATACAGTGCTCATTTACTGGCCAGAAATTCTGATCTCTGCCTCCTCATCTCAGCAGGACCACCTCCTGAGACCACCTGCTGCTTGGACTCCAGTTTATTAACCCATAGTTGGGAAACTGACTGTAGGCAGAAAGCTGGGGCAATTGTGAAGCTCATCTCTGTCTTACACTTCTCATTGTTCATTAAATAAAACAGGCTGTGAACATAATTTTTCCAGTTTTAAGATTAACTGCAATGGGTCAGCTAGTCCAGTGTGAGACCTACATTATAGCTGAGGTGGAAATGCCTCAGAGTTAACTTGTATACTCAGCTAAAGTAAGTAACTCGAGAATGAGGGAGCTATCTATATTCTAAGTGGTTTCTTGTCATTTTTTACTTTGTAGATTCCTTTTTGTAACTCTTTGAATGTTGTAAGTCATCTAAAATTATTTTCATAAATAGGTAGTTGCATATTAGAAATAAATAAGAAGAACCAAACACATTTTTACTGCTTGTCAACTCCTTTTAGTAATACACAGAGCACATGCACCACACAATCTCTAACTACCAGGGACTTATTTCCAAATCAAAAGGCTATATTTACCATATTAATGTAAAACAGTCAGATTTTTAGCTCTATGGTCTCAGTGATTGGCTGTTTATTGACTTACTATAGACTGTGCAGTGAAGGAGTGGCGGGCAACAGTGAGTGAGCTCCCCCATCAAGGTGACAATACCAATGTGGCGCAGAGAAACCTTGTAGAAAATATTTTTATTTTAGGTATCAGGCATAAAGTAAGAATAAACTAGAATTGAGAGGAAGAGAGAAGAGCAAAACATTTTAGCAGCCACTATGTCACTATGATAATATCAGCTCATCTGTGGATGGGAGGGCAATTCCAGCTTCAAGGTCTGGCTTACTCATTTATTTCAATATTACTATATTACAGGATGGGGGTAGTGACAAGAGGCTTTAAATATGTGAGTCTATATTAGACATACTATATCCATTTATACTAGTATTAGAAAGTAAGACAGTGTGATATAATGCTAATTCAATAATTTATTACTTACATTTTCTAATAATACATAAACATATTTTTGAATAAAAATTTCAAATGTGTTAAAAGACTACATTTTGAAATATTGTGTAAATATTGAACACAGGTTGGTACAATATTTAATAGAGATTTAATGTGCAATCACCCCTCCCCCCCAAAAAATACTAGATATTAACTAAGCAAACTTACAATGCCTTGTTAAACTTACAAAGTAGATATGCCCTGGCTGGGCAACTTAGTTGGTTGGAGCATTGTCCCATACAACAAAAGGTTGCAGGTTCAATCCTCGGTCAGGGCAGATACCTAGGTTGCAGGTTTGATTGGTTGCATATGGAAGGCAATCGATTGATGTTCTTTCATATCAACATTTCTCTCTCTCTCTCCCCACTTCCCCAACTTTCTCTCTCTCTAAAATCAATAAATATATCCTCAGGCAAAGAATTTTTAAAACTATTATAAAGTGGATATAAATCTATGACTGACTTATTGAAGACCACAAGAAAAGAAAACAATACACAAAACTTAGAAATTTTTCCAACATAATATGGCAGTGTCAAAGATCACAACCAGTTATAATTCAAAACCTTGAATAGCTCCTTCATAACTGGTGAATGGAAATCACCACAGGTCCTTCTAAATAAAATTTCCTTTCAGTAAGATGATTCTAAAGAGACTGAAAAGGCTTAAGGCATAATTCATATTTTAGGTACATATGAGAGGTAACCCCTGAGAGTCAATGAAACAGTACATAAAAGCCACTTTCCAGCAAGCATTCTTGAAGAAGAATTCTAAAGACAACATAACAACCTGAATTCCCACAGTAACTGAGATGTTCTCATTGCAGGACAGCCATTTCTTCGATTTTGTACTCCTCAGGGACCATTGATTTTGATTTCTGTCTTTCACTTTCTTTAACAATTTGCCAACATCGACACTTTTTTAGGATTAACTTATATAGAAAGGCTGAAAGAAAAGCATTTCATTAGGGATTCAATTAAGATGAAATATCAGAATATATCTTTTTTTATTCTCCCCCAATATATGTTTGCTTCATCCTCTGAATATATATATCTATGAAAGGTTGTGTGCAAGGGTAAGCTAACACAAGATAAAGATGTGGAGCATTAAATTTGGGATTTACTATATTGTTGAAAGCTCTGACCACAAATAATGTACTGTTTGCCTAAATCACCATGATCTACTGTATCTTCAAAAATATTTATTAAATTACAAGATTTTTTCATGCTTATATGTAAGTATATAAAAGTACAAAATTATACCAAATATAACTTATTACTATTATTTTTATTGCTTTTGTATTTTCTATTGATATTAGTAATATCTTATAATTACACTGAGTATTAACAGAATATAGCCAGATGCATGCTTATATTTTCACTGTGTAAACTAATCTGTCTAAAAAGTTTAACAATGTATACTTTTTTCAGAAATATACCATATGATACTTAATATTATCTGAAAAACTTCTGATTCAAAATAGTAAAAAATTATCAAATTTTTACATGCTAAAATTTCAGCTATTAAAGTAGTCTTTTTGGTTGAAAATCAACATTTCAGGCTTCAAAATAGATAACAATTTTAAAGTAATTATATCTGCTTATTGTTTTAGCACTCGAGAAATTTCCAGACATAGAAGGTCTAACTCAACATCATCAGTACTTCTGCCCTGCTAAATCTTATGGGCACTTTTCAGGTGTGACTTCACTTGACTTCTCCACAGCTTTGACCTGCTGACATGCTCAACCCTTTTGGAAATGCTTTCTTCCTTTGACCACTGGGATACTCACCTGCCTGATGTCTCCTAACTCTTACCCATCTCTTTTTAGGGTGTTTTGCATGTTCCTTTTTTGCCCCTCTCATAAATATTAGTATACCTCAGAGTTTAATCTGTTCCTCCCTTTTCCCTTCCCTCTGCTAGAATGATCTCAACCAAATGCCATTACTAGAAAATAGCCCATTTCCAATTTTTGTCTCAAGCCCAAACTTCCCATTAGCTCCTTATTGTTGCATATTGGACACTTCTGTTTGAATATCACAACATGTCTGACTCAGCTCATCATCTTCGATGTGTTCCCTGCTAGAATAGAAACCATCACCTTCTCCCAGGTCAATAACCTGAGTGTTACCATTGACACATCACTCTCTTTCAACTCTAACATACAAAACTGTAGATTCTATTTCTCTAATATCTTGTAAACAGATGCACTGCTCTCCATTCCCTCCATCATCACCTTTGCTTGGCTTGAATTATTTCTCCCCTAGATTATTGTCAAGTGTGTCCTTCCTCCATTCCTGCCTTCTTGAATTGATTCTCCATATCCTGTGTCCAAAGTGATCTTTCTAAAATGCAAATTGGTCATATGACTGCCCTGATGAAATATCCTCAACTTCAGACTCCCTAGTATGGCTTATATGACCCTTGGGGTCTGACTCCAGCTTTCTTCCCATGTTCTCATTTTTCATTTCTCTCGTCATACTAAATTTCTTCCAGTTATTCAAAAATGTCATATTCTCTCCTAGGCCTTACCATACGCTGGGCCCCCTTTCTGGAATATTCCTCTTCTCCCTGGATCCTTCAGTTTCATAAACATAATTAAGCATCATCATGCCTTAGTGAAGAAGACATTTTGCCTTGCTTACTAGCTCCCTTAGTGTTGTACTTTGCCTGATCTTTGTAACTATAGCACAGTCAGTTTACCCTCAGACTAGGATTGTGATTTATTCAATATTGTATCTCCAGTGTTTTCTTCAGTAAATATTTATCAAATTGTTGGTGTTTGCCCCCATCTTCTTCCAACTTTCAGGTACACACATCTTAGAGCTGTTCCTGAGAAATGACTCATCCACTAATGTAACAGAGATGTCTCTGCCTACTCTGAAAATAAGAGTAGGTAGAGATCACTAGAGACTTGACCTGAATGGCAGCCTAGAGGTGGTGAATGGGACTCCCCCACCTGCAAGACCTGGCACAATGATGGAAATGCATGACAAAATTTCCTGCTTCAAAAGTTTTAGCTCTAACTGATCACAAAAACTGTACAAACATTTCTGCCCAGGTTCAATGTGGGATATTAATGTATTAGAACTCAATAAAGAAATAATGCTGAATTTACATTCCTGCCTTCAAGTAAGATAGATTCACAAAGCCCTTTTCTTAAAATATCTGTCCAAATGTTTGTCTTCAATAGAATATATGCTTCTGA
Source organism: Tonatia bakeri (assembly GCA_004024845.1). NCBI lineage: Eukaryota > Metazoa > Chordata > Mammalia > Chiroptera > Phyllostomidae > Tonatia > Tonatia bakeri. The sequence continues at coordinate 17,200 of PVIA01015534.1, read as the reverse complement.
CTACAGACCAAACCCAGATTGCTTTTTTATTATTTATGTCTTCCCTCACAGGTGGGCAGATGATCAGGGTTTGACTCTACTCTTGGTAAATTTTCAAACATGAGGCTTGGAGTCAAGTCATAACTCAAGTCAAAGTGTACCTCGGACCAAGACCCTAATGTTCAGTAAGTCAAGGGATAATAGATATGTCTAAACTATCTTGAATTTCAAGCCATCTGTAAAATATCATCAGTCACATCTTCTTTAGACATGAAAAGGAATATAATTTTATGGTTAAGAGGTAAGCTCTGCAGTTAGACTGACCCAGATTCAATTCTTAGTATTGCCTATACAACTTCGGGCAAATCACTGTAATTTTCTTCCTTTAATTTCCACACAGATTACATCTTTTTCAAAGCATTTAAATAGAATTGAGTTAATACATGCAAAGAGCTTCACACAATGTCTGACACAAATAAGTATTAGCAATCTTTAATAATATTGCTGTCATTCCTTCCTCTTCTGTTTTACAAGTCACAGATCATGGGAGCTAGCAAGGGAGGGGAAAGGGAGACTATCTCTTGGCTTATCATGATCTAATGTTTGTTTTAACTGTTACAAGATTGCCCACTCCAGTGACAGAAACAAACCACACTACCTTATTCCATTGGAAGGATGGCATATCATATGCGGGCCTCTAATGCCAAAACTTTTGTTTCATTTTGATTCAGATGGAAGAGAATGACTTGTCAAAACACCAACAGCTATTCTCCCTGCAACACGTGATTTTCTCTGATAGGTGTCTCGATTCCAAACACTGACCAGGCCAACACTAACTAGAACAGATGGCCCAGCTGGCAACACAGGCATTTTTCACCATTTTGCAGTTTCTCACAGGTGTTAGGAGTGGGTGGTATAACAGTGTTTTCTAATGTTTTGATAACCTTGACTGCTGTCTTTCCCATGGGCCAATTTTGTTCTGAACATATTTCTAATTTTTATTTATTGACAAATGAAGACATCAATAGGAAAAATAAAAATGCTTTTCTAAAAACTGATCTTCCACACATATAATCATATATTTGACTCCTTCCCAAACATCATTAATTTTCTTTCCCTTGAGCCATTTTACTCACCAATATATCATTGCAATGTTTGTCAAAATATCACAAAAACTGCTTGTAAGCATTTTCCATAAGCAGAAGTTTAATACTATAGTGTATTTAAATTTAAAAAATTTGTCCTTTTCTGAAATGAAAAAAATATAATTATTTTTCCCAATAGTAGCCAAGGCCAAGCCCAGTCATTTTTCATTTAAGTTACTTGTAGTCTACCAACAGATGGCTGACTTAAGAAGCAGGCAATTTTAACATCTACAATCACAAGCAGACAGGTGCCATAGCACATCTAAGAAGAAAATCTTACACATCCTAGGTGTAATTTTTTGTAGGTGTAATTTATAAGTAACTTTTATTTAGAACTCGGAAAAAAGTAAAACACGTAATAGATTTTTATATGCACAAGTACTTTACATCTTTTAAAGCTATTTTTAGCTCTTTTATTTTTAGCTCAGTTGTGAAGTAGATCATGAATTATTACCATGATGAAGTAGCTATTTCAAATATAAGAAAATTAAGGCACTAATAATTGTATAAGTGCATATATACAATGTCCACTTCATTAGTTAAAAGTCAGTGGAAATATCCCTCCTTTACCATAATCACTATCATTGTAATTATCACGATCATTGTATGTATCATTGGTTGTATATAGTAGTTAAGAGCACAATGGTTAAGAATATGAGCTCTGGGAAGTGAGTAATAGGTTCAAATCCTTCCTCCTTTCCCCCCCCCCCCCTCATAAACATACAAGCTAGAACAAGTTGCTTAATTTATCTGAGCTTCCATGTCTTTATCCAGGGACATAAAAAGCAACCAGTAAATGTATTTTTTTGTTATTTACCAGTTACTTTTCACAGTATACCAAGGTCTTGCCCATCTTAAACAACCAAACCAATTCTCTCCATTCCCATTTCCCTCTGGCTGCTGTTCTCTTTCATGTCCTTACTTCCTATTAAGTGCTCAACTCATTGTAATTTGGCTTCTGCTTCTACTAAAACTTGTTTTCCTGAGGCCAACAACCACTATTTCTTTTTGCTAAATCTAACAAATACTTCTCATTTGTTCTCATCTTGCTTGACCTCACTCTAGCATTTGATCTTGATCATGTTCTTTAAATTCTCTCCTCTTTTGATTTTGATTTCTGTGATAACATTCTCTCTTGGCTTTGTTTCCTACTTCTGCCTGCTTCTTCTGATTTTCTGTAAACTCATCTTCCTCAATAGACCCTTAACTGTTGGGACCATCAACATCCTCTGTTTAGGCTCTTCCTTGTTCAACAAATATGATCCTTGTGATCTATCCCTGCTTACTCCTGTAGCCTTAGTTCCTACAATTAACTACATATTCCATTTTCTGCTGCACTTCTTCTGGCTCCTTATACATCCCCCTACTCATAGTTCTCTGAATGCATCATACTGAATATATTTCTTAGTCTTCCATACATCATTTCTTACTTTTTAAAAAAGTTCTTTCTCCTCCCTCCCCTTGTCTTACATATTTGTCCTTTATAACTCAGCTCAAGTATCACCTCATTCTCCAGACATCCCAGCTTAGACACCATATTTTTTAGTGAAAAAATTGTCTTGGATGTTCCATCCTCAGTAGTGCCTCATTAAAGATAAATTTCTCCCATGAAACTAGCTAAGTTACAGAATCATGAACAAATAAATGATGGTTTTTGTTTTAAAGCAGCTAAGTTTTGGGTAGACTGTTAGACAACAACAGATATACAAAATACAACTCACTACCTTTTAAGTTACTCAATGGCAAAATTGTGTCTTATTGAATACATTATTCAAACCAACATATCCCCTGGTCCACCAAGCTTCCATGAATGAATAAATGAATGAATGAATCAATCAATCAATAAACCAATCAGCCAGTCCATCAATAAAAGGCCCCTAAATTTAGTATTTTTCCCTTGTTCAATTAAGTTTTTTTATTGGGAAAAAAAAATGATGGCTCAAACAGAAGTGAAAGCTCCGCAGCCAGTACTTTTAAGTGACCCAGAGATAGCCAACCTATCAGTTCAAAGCACTGGTGATCAGGATGCTTACAGAATTGGTTGATTTTGGTCACAAATTAGATGAAAAAATGAAGGCTACGCTAAGTGAAATGAAGGAAAATGCACAGGGAACCAATAGTGATGGGAAGAAAACTGAGACTCAAATCAATGGAGTGTACCAGAAGGAAGAAAGGGACAACCAAACAGAAAAGAATGAAGAAACAAGAATTCAAAAAAATGAGGAGAGGCTTAGGAACCTCAGGACATCTTTAAACATTTCAACATCTGAAATTATAGGAGTACCAGAAGGAGAAGAGGAAAAGCAACAAGTGGAAAACTTATTTGAACAAATAATAAAGGAGAACTTCCCCAATCTGGCAAAGGAAATAGACTTCCAGGAAGCTCAGAGAGTCCCAAAGAGTTTGGACCAAGGAGGAACACACCAAAGCACATCATAATTACATTAGCCAAGGTAAAAATGAAGGAGAGAATCCTAGAAGCAGCAAGAGATAAGGGGACAGTCATCTACAAAAGAATTCCCATCAGACTGTCAGCTGATTTCTCAAAAGAGACCTTGCAGGCAAGAAGGGGCTTGAAAGAAGTATTCCAAGTCCTGAAAGGCAAGGACCTACATCCCAGATTGCTCTATCCAGCAAAGCTTTAATTTAGAATGGAAGGGCAGATAAAGTGCTTCTCAGACAAGGCCAAGTTAAAAGAGTTCATCATCACCAAGCCCTTATTACATGAAATGTTAAAGGGACTTACCTAAGAAAATGAAGATCAAAAATATGAGCAGTAAAAAAAGACATCAAACTCATAGTTATTAACAACCATACCTAAAACAAAAGCAAACTAACCAAACAACTAGAACAGGAACAGAACCACAGAAATGGAGATCACATGGAGGGTTAGCAACAGGGGCATGGAAGGAGGAGAGAAGGGGAAAAGGTACAGAGAATAAGTAGCATAGACAATAGGTAGAAAATAGACGGGGAGGGCAAGAATAGTATGGGAAATGTAGAAGCTAAAGAACTTATGATGCATGGACATGAACTAAAGTGGAGAATGTGGGTGGGAGGGGGTAGGCAGGGTGGAGGGGAATGAAGGGGGATAATGGGACAACTGTAATAGCATAATCAATAAAATATATTAAAAAAAGAAAATTAGGACAACTGTAATAGAACAGCAATAAAAAAATCTGACTTAATAAAAAAAAGGGTTTTTTATTGGTCCAAGAAAGCCAACAAAATGGGGGGGTGAGAAAGACAGATGAAAAGAACTAATGCTACTTAGTTAAATTCATGCCCTTGGAGGAACCTCCAATCTAAAGCTATAGCTCTGATCTGCTTTTGTAGTTGCAGTCTCACTTCTGGTTCCTATTGCATATTTCCAATCAGGTGTGTCCCCCTCTGTTCCTTCTGTGAAGATAAATAAACAGAAACCACGTTTAAATTGGAGTTGGGAAGACCTATAGGGGGAGCTCTGATGCCCTACCACTCATCATCAATTACCCTAAACAGGAAAAGTGTACTTTCCGTCTCCAACGGGAAGATGTTTATCTATGCTACTACTCCAGCAGGAAAAAGGATTTTCTCCTTGCCAGCAACCACTCAGCCAATGAAAAGCCACTACACTTCAAACTCCCAGTTTTTTCCAATGGACTCTTTGTTTATAACAGGCCCTCTGAACTTCCCCTTTCCCCTATAAAAGAACATTCCTTTTCTTTATTCTTTGGACTTACATGTGCTTTATCATTAGATAGCATGTCCTGAATTGCAATTCATTCTTGTTACCTAACAAACCCATTTTGCTAGGGACATATCCAACTGTCTGTTTATGGTCAACATCTCAAACTGAACTCTTACAAACCCTTCAAACCAGGGCCCTGTTTGATCATTCTGGCTATATTATTATCATTGTTAATGATCTAAATCCCACAGTTATCTTTGACTCCTCCCTTCATTTCCCCATCAATATATCTAGTCTGTAGTTCCCACTAATTTGGTTTGGCTACTTATTTTTTTTTTTTAATTCATCATATCTTTTAAAATTCTTCTGTCCTCTTCCTTTTTCAGATGGTCACCACCCTACTCCTGTATTACTGTAATAGTTTTCTAAATGTTTATAATTTTTAAATGTCCTACAATAAAATGCATTGAGAACCTTATAGTTCCATTTTCAAGTCACAGGTGTGACCAACCTGAAGCTTTTTTTATAAAATGAACATTTAATGTCAAGCTAATTAGGTCTTTTGTTTTTTTAGGGAAAAAAAAAGGTGAATATTTCAATAGCCATTATGCTCTTCCAAAAAGAAATTATGTTATTTTTAAGGGTGGAAGTAAATAGATCTTAAATATAATTTCTGTAAAGTAACTAAATATTAGATCTTATTATTTAATGAGTTTTATCCATGAGCAATGCCACAGAATAGGTGATAGATCATGCTTGCAGTAAGAAAGCAATTTATTCTTGCTTTTATCATAAAACCAAAATGAAATAGGCAAAAGAAAAGGAAAAAATACAAGTTGGAACTCCATTTGCTTGGCATACATGAGTTCAACCTCTGTGAACAGGATAGGGAATTTATTATCCGTATTAAGAGGAAATGGACAAACATTTTATGCCTGATAAGATTTTTTTCTTTATGCATCAAATACTTTAAAAGATATCCAACAGAAAGATATTTTTCATCATAGGAAGTCTGAAGAAGGGATTTATCTGTATGCTAAACTCTATGAAAGCTATTTCCTGAGCCTGTACTAACAGAAGCTAACCCCAATTAGCCTTTTTCAATCAAGGGATTATCTTTCATGTACAAATTAATGCACATCTTGATTTTAAGCTATGGTGAATTATTTGTTTTGTGGGAACATGAAAGTCATTTTGATATTCAGAATGGAAAAAATTAATTCTAATTAAGTAAATTCCATAATGTTATAACTTTATCTAGAAACAGCTGTAACTAAGAATAACTGTTTATGAACTAACAATTGTGATAACAATTAAGGTCACTTAAACTTATCACTCCCTAATGAAATGTCATATATTTCCACCAACATAATGAATGTATCTTGTTACCAATAATAATTTATACCCACAACATACCTGTCTTCATATTAGGTGCTATGGAGTTTATACTAGCCAGCTGCCACCCTTGAACTCATTTGCTAACAGATATAAAGTGGACAAGGCATGAAGAACAGGAAGAAATAAATATATGTAACAAAACAATGTGCAAATTAAGGCAAAACAATGAAGAGAATAATATGAAGACTAGTGCAAGATAATTTCTGTGTTTCATGCAATTGTATATATCTACATTACTTTTGAGGGCTCTTTATTAATTAATAAATACTTGTTCCAAAATCTCTGCTTGTTTCCATCCCAGGACCCTGGCAATGATTCAACTGTCAGAGGAAAAGCATGTCAGCTGTGGTACAGGTAAACTGCTGAGGAGCTGAATGGAGGTTGGGGGAATTCAGAATCTACTTCCTCTTCCAGCTGCAATATTCGGCATCCTAGAAAACATCACAGTGTACATACCAATATTGGGATTAGCTGATTAACAGTTATGCAGAAGTGAGAGGTAGCAGAATACCCTATGACAGGTCTTAGGTGGATCTAGGTGAAAAAAGAGTGTTGCTTAGCCATTACACCCAAAAGTATGCAGAACAGAAGAATCTTCTCCTGATGCAGTGAACAAGAACAAACCAAAGGTCAGTTGCAGGAGAGAGGTGAAGCTTGTGTGGACAGGAGGATACTAACTCAAATGTTAACAACTGGAAAGGAAATTATGTAAAGGAGAGCCAAATTGCTAAAGGAGGACTGGGTATCCTATGCAAAAATAAGTCAAAAGGAAAAGGAATGGAGGGTATAGCATGATCAAGCTTTGTGGTCTACTCTGGCTGTGGAGGTTGGGATGGGAGGAAGGGATGGAAGGAAGGGATGGGGAACTAAGAGTTGGACATTGTAGGATTAAGAGGTTTCTGTGGTCAGACATGAGACCAATACAGTCTAGATGAGGACATTCATGGAATGTCATGTGGAGAAGATGTGCTGTGTCTTTGCTCTAATTAAAGTGTTTTGGTATGTACAGGGTAAAAAGAGATGGATGGTTGTATTTAATGAAAAAGCACCAGAATTAGAAAAAAATTATTTCCCTACTTTTGCCTTAGATATTCTCAGAAAGTTCTAGAAAGAATATGGTCATTTCTCATCATATACACAGACACAAAGTGGCAAAATAACTAGGGCTGAACTAGCTCACAGGGTTCTGGGGAAAACTCTCAGTGGCATGGATCAACTGTGCTCCTTTTGTTCCAGAAACTAGAGGTAAAATAGTGACTAGTTTCAGATCTCCAGCATTTTCAATGCTTTATCCTGCTGTGTAGGCATCCTCTATTGCTTCCAGATATTTGAGGACATCATGAGAGTTCTAAGCTCACTCTCTGGTCTGTCCAAAAATCTCACACAAATCTTCTTTCCCCTAAAGAAAATGCCCTAGTCTGCAAAACTGACATCTGGACCTGAGCTCTCATCTACAAGCTTATCTAAGAAAAAGAAACAATAACCTGAGAATGTGGAATCAAATAAGTATTTATGGCATGAAGGTGTACAGAGACCTAAAGAGGAATCACTTGGAATTGCTGCTGCTCTCCCCACCTCACCAGCGATCTATCTTAATAGCTTCTTCCCAGATAAGGCTTGGACAGGACCTCTGAGATTGGCTGTTGAAAAACATAGAGACTCCCAAAAGCTGAAGCAAAAATTGCTTTAGGGTTTAAATTTTCTTGATGTTAGTACATTAATAATATTTGGCATTGCCTAATTCTATCTAAACACTTAAGTTTTCTAACAACCAGTTATTTAACATCATGCTAAAGAGATGGCCTCATTTTCTTTATCTATTCATTCACTGATGGAAGTTTATGTTGTTTCCATGTCTTGGCTATTGTGAATAATGCAATGAACATGCTAGTATAGATATGTCTTTGAGATCGAGGTCTGAATTACTTTGGCTATCTACCTAGAAGTAGTATTGCTGGATTGAATTATTATAATTTAACTTTTTGAAAAACTTCATCCTGTTTTCCATTGTGACTGCACAAATTTACATTCTCATCAACAATATAAGGGTCTGGTAGAAATAATGCCTGCTCAAGCATGGCTGGTAGGGCAATAATATGGGTGTGATTTAGAGTTTTAGTTTGAACATTTCATCTAAAATGTCATATGGTGTGCTTGAGTGTGATATTGTTATGTTACAGAATTACATGCTTATGATTTTGTAATAAGAGATTTCATAATAAAAAGGGTATTATTTGTGTTGGACCTTTACATAGGTTCATTTTTCTCCACACCCTAACCAATGCTTGTCTTTTATTTCTTTAATAATAGACTTATTGACAAGCATGTAGTGATATCTCATCATAGTTTTGATGAGCAGTCCTTTGATGATTGGTAACACTGAGTACTTTTTCATACAATGTAAGATTATTTAGCCTTAAAAAGAAGGAAATCATGTCATTTGTGCCAACAGAGAGCAACTGGACAGACCTTATGCTAAGTGAAATAAGCAAGACACAGAGACAAATACTTCATGATATCATCTTTATGTGGAATCTAAAATAGTCAAATACATAGAAGCAGAGAATAGAATGGTACTAGAGTCTAGGGGGAAGGGAAATAAGGTTGTGGGCACAGAGTACAAAGTTTCCGTTATAAAAAATAAATTCTGGAACTTGGCTGTAAAAAAGAAGAAAATTTTACCCTTTGCAACAGTATGGAGGGACCTATAGAGTATTATGCTAAGTCAAATGAGCTACTCAGAGAGAAAAAAGTACCATATGAGTTCACTCATATGTGGAATCTGATGAACAAACTGAACTAACAAGCAAAATAGAGGCAGACTAATAGATGAAGAGAATAGGTTGACAGCTGTCTGGGAGGTGGGGGGACCTGGGGAGGGAGTGGATTGAATGAAAAATAAAATAAGAGAAAAAGAACTCATGGACACAAAAAACAACGTAGTGATTGCTGGGGATCAGGGAGTAGGTGGAGGAGGGAATAAGAAGTACAAATGATGATGGAGGAAAATGAGTTGGGGTGGCAAGCATACAATACCGTGTACAAATGTGTTGTAGAACTATACACCTGAAACCTGTATAATTGTATTAATCAGTTTCACCCCAATAAATTCAATAATAAAGAAAAAAATAGCTTTCTCTAGAAACTCTAATTGATTATTTTTAGTTGAAACCAAATAACCTTGATCTGTTTTCACAGAAATCTAATTGTCTTTATATGGATCTTTTCTGTATTCAAATTAACAATGATTATTAATAAATTTTTATAGACCCTATCAAGACAGAAATACTTGAACTGTCTTTCATATAAACTCTTTTTGGATAAATTTGAAATAAACCTTTGATACATGATTACAAAGATTCTTTCCTTGATCAGACTCTAGCCAGTCTCCCCTGAACTTTCCAACAAGACCTCAACTTTTGAATTTCGTGTTTCTCTCTTGAATGTCCAATTTTTGCAAGAATCTTGCTAAATCAGTTAAGCCATGATCCCTGCTCCACCTCTATATCTGATCACCCTTGATATCTAATCAGGTTCCTCATTGCTCACCATCCCCTCAGGTGATGTCTGATTACCTTGGCCAGCCTTCAGTAAGGATCCTATTAGGGATCCTATGTTTCCTTTGAGTGATTTTCCATCCACTGACCCCTCATCCTGAGCCTTGGCTATAAAATCCCACTTTTTGCTGTTGAACTCACTGTTGAATCTAATATCTCGACCCCATTGCAGTGGCCCATACATCCAAGGCCATGCCTCTACCCCCTGAATGAAGTATTCCTTACTGTGCTCAAAAATAAATGCATTAATCAATTAATTAATTATGGAGATTTACTTTAAAAAAAAAGAAGATGGCTTCAAGTTACACTAAGAAAACTCCCTGGCAGAGCCACTACTAGCCTATCCTTGGCCTCTGCAGAAAATAGAAAGACACATCTTCTGAATGGATGAGGCCCAGTGGTCCCAGAGCTTGGTAATCCATGAGTGCTTTCTTTTGGAAAACACAGTGCTGCACCAAAGTGCAAGACTTGACGAGCATAACATAAGCCAGGTTTTAGCCCCCCTTGCCAAGCAGCTTTGTGTAAAGTAAAAACTGAAGAGCTGTTCACAGCAGCTCTGTTGCCCAGATTCCAGCCACTTGTCTGCATCTCTGGATGGCTCTTACTGACTCACCCTTATCATTCTGGTTTTCTGGTTCTCAGATCCTGGGAGCGCTCTGACGGTCTCACTTTGCCTGTAGGCCATTGACCCACAAGCCATGACCTCCATATGCCAAGGACTTACGAGTTGCAGCTCCTTGTTCTGATCCCTTGCCACCTGGCCCTGATTGTGACAAAAAAGAAAATGCAGAAGCCAAACAGCCTATTTTGTAGGCAATAATGTCAATGGTGGATTAATGTAGTTTACACCATCTTTTAACTATTCCAAGGACTAAGATCCCAGACTACTTTAGAAGGAGAAAACAATCTATACTTTATGTAATGTAAGTAAACCCCACTTGCTTTTCTGATATCACATCTTTAGGAGGTAATTTTACTGAGCTACATGGGCATTTTGGTAGCAAGAAGGCAGCTGATTCTACTCACTGAAAACACTAACCTCAGAGGACTGAGGGTCTGTTGTCCTTATTTCTCTTTTGAGAATGCTACCAAGAATTTAATGTGTAACAGGTTAGCTAATGTACACAACTCATAGGAAGTGTGAAAAGCCATATAAAATGTTATTCTTCTTAGAGTCAAGAGGGTTAGTGAGCACAGGCCCAATGGAAGGCTTTTGAAGGAAAACCTTATGCTTTTCCCATTCTCTAGTCACTATCGATAGGACCAGGCTGATATGGAGCCAGTCTCCTCCAGAAGATTCTACTTCTTCCCAGGGGTTACTTTATTCTTTCCACATGACAGAAACAGACTGAGAAAGAGAGAAGCAGACAGACAGAGGGCAAGCAGAAGAAGCAGTGAAATTACAAATGGGGATGGCGTTGTAAAAATTGGTAAAGGTTCTGTTAAATGGGTAAATTTTCTACAGTTATTTACAAAGATTCAAATACTTCCATGTTAGAAAAGAATAGAGCACCAATTAGATGCACCCACCTAAAATCTTTGTCGACAGCCTGGCAAATTTTCCAGCCTGGCACATTTGGCACAAAGAAACATTTTCCCAGCCTCTTCCAAGTAGGTAGCACAACAAAGAGCTTGTGCCAGCTAAAAATGTGTGACCTTTGCAACACTGATTTAGCTGGCACTTGTATTGTGGACTTAGCAAAGCAGTGGCCAAGTAGTTACCACCAACTCAATTCTTTTTTTCAATTCAATGACCTTTTTGTTAATGCACTTCTTGATTCTCTTATGTTTCCTTGACTTCACTCCTGTTCTTCTGGTGGCACCTCTGGCAATAGTTTTTGTACTCTGTTGGTCACTGCCTCTGATTTCCCTCTTCCTGTGTCTTTTACATACTGCACCTCTACTTATGTCTTTATATTCGCTTAGACATAGTGTGTAACACTCAAAACTTTTTTTAAAAGGTTCTTATTTCTACTTAAGCAAGACTGCCATTTTATCTCATTGTAGCTTTTAGAGCAATGTGTTTATCAAACTGTAGGAGACTGTCTTTGGGATTCACACTGTGAAACTCTATTACAAGGGCAATGAAGGCCCTTTTGGTATTTGAGCAATCAATCTCCCTATATAAAAAACAAAGCACTACCAAAAATGTATGATATTTGAGTCCCATTCATTCTCTGAATCAAGAAGTAGGCAGTAGCAATTAAAAATGGAATTCCACCAAAGTCTTTATCTTCTTGTGAAGAAATTAGTAACTGATCTAACTTGGTCATCCTTCATTTGTCTCTAAAAGTCTTCCTTAGCACTCTGCCTGAGCTAGAAGAATAAACTCCTTTTCATCTTGAAAACAATCCTGAGTTCAGTTTAGGTACTTTCCGGCTTACATTAGTGGGGTTATATGCATAACAAAGGTTTGCAAATTGTAGCATATCATACAAATGTGCTGATTAGGGTGGTGATTCTCATCTCATTGTGCAATATGTGGTAATTAATGTTGATGGTGAGACACAATGACTTAGCAGCATCAGACCAGTAGTCTCCTCTCTAACACAGCCCCTGACATAATTGTGAATGTGTTTAATGCTTACATAGATGGCTCTTCTTACAGCCTTTCCTTCCAGCATAAGGCAAATTCAATACCAGTTACTTCTCCTCCCCTCCACTTCACAACACTTCAAAGGCCACACTGGACCTTTTCCTCACCTGGAATCATTCTGCTTGTGAAGTGTTAGTTCCCTACATCTCAACTCTGACTAAGTGTTCCTATTCTTTCAGTTCTTACTACCTTATGCCTATCGCATGCCTACCTCATTGTTCATTCATTATTTACTTATTCTACTAGTATCTAATGTATTAGATACATTATTTACTAGTATCTACTGCCTTTACAAACCCACTAAGCCCTCTGATTCCTTCACTTCTTTCATTAATTCCAATTTCTAGGACCCTTCAGGCATCAGTTCCTTTCCCAATGAGTTCAGCGAGTGCATAACATCACATGTACTTGGACATTCTTTTGCCAGCATCCTAGATTCCTTTGCTTCAGACAAGGGAAATAGAATGAACAAGAGAAGGGAAGAATATAGCATGCTGGGAGAGAGGAAGGATGTATCAAAGGCAGCTCACTGTTCACCAAACGCCATGCCCTCTGACACAGAACAGAACTGTTGCTCTCATAGCAGAGCCTCTTTCAGTCACTAGGTTCCTGAGTGGCACTGAGCAAAGCCTCCATGCCAACCAGACACACCTACAGTGAGGCTGATACACAAGTAAAGAAAGAAATTCTATCTTTTTAAGCCACTTAAATTTTGCCGGTATGTATAACAGCATCTAGTAATTCATTAGAAAATTTAAAGGGTGAAAGCAGAGACAGGAAAACAATAACTGAGGACACATGTTGTATGCTAGGCAATTTTTCTGTATAATTACATCCAATTCTCACCACAGCCATGTGAAGCTATGTCTATTTTAAAGACATGTATTAGGAAACTTGGGCAACTTTTTTATAAGATCACAACCAACCCTGCTCAGGTTTGTTTTGAAGTCCTTAAGAATTTTACAGGACTAATGCATTTGTGATATTTCAAAATACAAATACTTTGAAATTCATAACATATCTCAAGTGTTTAAAATAAAAGTTATGAACAGAGAGTATAAAACCTTAATAATTTTAAATATGTTTTAAAATACTTTAAAATATACCTTTTATAGCCCTAGCTGGTGTGGCTCAGTGGATTGAGTGCTGGTCTGTGAATCACAGGGTTGCCACTTTGATTCCCAGTCAGGGCACATGCCTGGGTTGCAGGCCAGGTCCCTGGTAGGGGGCACGCTAGAGGCAACTACACATTGATGTTTCTCTCCCTCCTCTCTCTAAAATAAATAAATAAAACCTTTTTAAAGTACTCAAAAATAAAATATACCTTTTATAATATTTTTGTTATTTAAAAACATTTACGTATATTTACAAACTTGTTTTATATAAATAAACATTTTTTTCACCTGACAGTCCCTCACAATTTTAGTCTTTCACCTAGGGCTACCATTTTTCAGCAAACCTCTTGATGTACCTTCATAAATCCGCTCTGCTCCTGGCATAATGTAAACACAGACCATGCTTTCCTTGAGTATATAAAATATGAGAGGAACTTAAATAGTATCACTCTGCATCATCAAGTAAGCAAATGCTGTTACATAATGAGGGAAGGGATTAAGGGACAGAGTAGAAAGTGAACTTAGGCCAGCTGAAAAAAAATACACTAAAGAGACAAGGATAAAAGTAGGGGCAAGGACAATGAAGAAGAGAAATATAGGATCAAAGGAAGGAAAAACTAATAGGAAATTGGTGTTCTGGCCAAGATGGAGGAGTAGGTAGAAACCCTTCTCTTCCTTGCACAACCAAAAGGAGGATAACAACCAATCTAAAATCAATAAACAACCAAAAGTGCCAGAAAATCAAACTGCATAGAACTCTGACAACCAAGGAATTAAAGAAAAAATCAGCCAGAACAACCAGATCAGTAAGGCAGATGGGCCCTCAACTCAGAAAAAACCCAGGCAAGGAGGCTGAGGGGTGGGGCTGACTGCAGAGCTCAGCAGAGCTGCGTGGGAGGAACTGACTTAAGGGGAAAACTGAGACTTAGAGCTGACTGAGGGCTACGGCTGGGGATGACATGTTGGGAGATACTTCCAGTCTAACACAAGAGTCTGTTGGAAAGTGCCCTAGAGACAAGCAGGCAAGCTGTACTGTTCCCTCTCTCTGGCCCCTCCCCCACAAGCAGTGCAGCAAAGAAGGTTGCCCTGCCTGGATGAATACCTAAGGCCCCACACCCTTACAACCTATCAACTGCGCCAAGATGAAGAAATATGGCCCAAATGAAAGAACAGAGCAAAACCCCAGAAAGAGAATTAAATGATGAGATTGTCAACCTATCTGATGGAGAGTTTAAAGCCCTGGTAACCAAAATGCTCACAGACCTGATTGAGCTTGGCCAAAAAATGAAAGAACAAATGAAAGATACCCAAAATGAAATAAAGCAAAATATTCAGGGAACCAACAATGACAGGAAGGAAACTAGGACTCAAATCAATGCTTTGGAACAAAAAGAAGAAATAAACATCCAACTGGAACAGAATGAAGAAATAAGAATTCAAAAAACGAAGAGAGACTTTTGAACCTCTGGGATAACTTGAAACATTCCAATACGCAAATTATAAGGTCATCAGAAGGAGAAGAACAGCAAGAAATTGAAAACTTATTTGAAAAATAACGAAGGAAAACTTCCCCAATCTGGCCAAGGAAATAGACTTCCAGGAAGTCCAGGAAGCCCAGAGAATCCCAAAGA
Organism: Tonatia bakeri; assembly: GCA_004024845.1. NCBI lineage: Eukaryota > Metazoa > Chordata > Mammalia > Chiroptera > Phyllostomidae > Tonatia > Tonatia bakeri. The sequence continues at coordinate 2,109 of PVIA01015534.1, read as the reverse complement.
AGTTGGACCCAAAGAGGAACACACCAAAGCACATCATCATTAAGTTACCCAAGATTAAAGACAAAGAGAAAATCCTAAAAGAAGCAAGGGGAAAGGAAAGAGTTACCTACAAATGGGTGCCAATTAGGATATCAGCTGATTTCTCAAAAGAAACCTTACAGGCAAGAAGGGGCTGGAAAGAAGTCTTCCAAGTAATGAAAGGCAAGGACCTACATCCAAGATTACTCTGTCCAGCAAAGCTTTCATTTACAATGGAAGGGCAGATAAAGTGCTTCCCAGATAAGGTCAAGTTAAAGGAATTCATCATCACCAAGCCCTTATTATATGAAATGTAAAAGGACTTATCTAAGAAAAAGAAGATAAAAAATATGAACAATAAAATGACAACAAACACAACTATCAACAAATGAACATAAAAGAAAAACAATGAAAACAAAAACTAGGCCAACAACTAGAACAGAAACAGAATCAGAGAAATAGACATCACGTGGAGGGATTTCAGTGGGTAGAGGGAAGGGAGGAATGCAGGGGTAAGGTGCAGGGAAGAAGAAGCATAGTTAGTAGGCATAAAATAGATGAGGATAGATAAAAATGGTATAGGGAACCGAGGACTCAAAGAACTTATATGTACAACCCATGGACATGAACTAAGGAGGGTGGGGGATGCTGGAGGGTTGGGGGGGCAGGGTAGAGGGAGGAAAAAGGGGGGAAAACTGTAATAATATAATCAATAAAAATACTTTTAAAAAACTAATAGGAAATTGAAATAAATGAGTAACCACCTAGAAGGAGAGGGAGGGGATATAAGTAAAAGCACTGAAGGGAAGACTAAACAGAAAACAAAATGAAAAGGCCATCTATCAAATGGAGGAAAATATTTGCAAATCATTTATCTGGTAAGGGGTTTTATCCAAAATATCTAAAAAGCTCACACAACTCAACACAAGCACAGTAAAAAACTCAATCTGACTTAGCCAATTGGCAGAGGATCTGAATAGACATTTTTGCAAAGAAGACATACAGATGACCAGCAAGCACATGAAAAGATGCTTTATATCATTAATGTTCAGGGAAATGCAAGTCAAAACCACAATGAGATATCACCTCATGCCTGTTTGAATGGCTATCATCAATAAATCAACAAACAACAAGTTTCATAAGGATGTGGAGAAAAGGGGACCCTAATGCACTGTTGATAGGAATGCAGATTGGTATAGCCACTATGGAAACCAGTATGGAGGTTCCTCAAAAAATTAAAAATAGAACTAGGATATGATTCAGCAATTTTACCTCTGAGTATTTATCAAGGAAATGAAAACACTACTTGAAAAGATATATGTACCCCTTTGTTTCACTGTGACATCATTTTTACAATAGTTAAGATATGGAAACAACCTAAGTATCCCTAAATGAATGAATGGATGAAGGAAATGTGGTAGATAGATTCAATGAAATATTAGTCATAAAGAAATGAAATCTTGTCATTTGTAACAACATGGATGGACTTTGAGGGCATTACACTAAGTGAAATAAATCAGAGAGAGAAAGACAAATACCATATGATCTCACTTAAATATAGAACCTAAAAACCAACCAAATACATCATGCTCCTATATACAGAAAATACACTGGTGGTTGCCAGAGGCGGGGGGTGGAAAGGTACACAATAAGTGAAGGGGGTCAAAAGGTGCAAACTTCCAGTTCTAAAATAAATGTCATAGGGATGTATGGCACAGTATGTTAACTAGAGTTAATAATACTGTATAGCATATTTGAAAATTTCTCAGAGTACATCTTAAAAGTTCTCATCAGAAGAAAAAAAATGGGTGACAACTGCTAACTAGACTTAATTGTGGTTATCATGTACACACATATAAATATCAAATTGTCATGTTATAGACTTGAAATTAACATAATGTTATATGTCAGTTATACCTCAAGAAAATATTTTAATTAAAAAAAGAGAAAAAATAAATGAGCAACAACCTAGAAGCAAAGGGAGAGAAAGTGAAAGCACTGAGAGGGACTATAAAAAGAAGTTTAAAAAAGAAGACAGAAAAGCCAAAAACAGTAAGACAGGCAGAAATTTGAAATGAAAGAGAAGAGGAG
>PVIA01015533.1:0-22400 GCA_004024845.1 Tonatia bakeri | reverse complement strand
CCATCATGGGTCTGGGCAAGTGTCACCCCATGTCCTGGAACCAATCTCCTCCGAGCTCCCACCCAAGCGCTGAAACTCAGGGGACCTGCTCCTAGTCACGTCTCAGGGAGGTGTTCCTTTCCATCCCCCTAGCCCAGAGCATGGCCATAGCTATTTAGCATATTCAAGCAACCGGCCCAAGGCTATAGGTATGTTAAATAACCATGCCATGGATTAGCTGCAAAGCTGCCCTGCATGTTCTTGCTCTGTGTGCCCCTTCCCCCAACTCACACCTGTGGTGGGGGGAAGAGGTAAAAAAAAAACATCTTAGAGTCTCTGGACACCTTGAGTTCTGGGCCCCATTTCAAATGTCCATACGGGGTCCCCCCCTCTCTTGGCTGCACCCTGTAACATGGCCATATCTCTCCATCTTCACATCTCTCTCTGCGCATTGTATCACCTTTTCCTCTATGTGTGTCAGATCACATTCTGCCTCCCTCTTTTAGAATATATGTGATTTTTAAAAAATTACAATTGACATACAATATATTAGTTTCTGGCATACTCCTAGTGACTAGACATATAACTAAGTGATCATCCTGACGTATCTTATAAATGATTTAAAATTTTAAGAAAAAATACCTGTGATTGCATTTAAAATCCACAGGGATACTCCTGTATAATTTCCCCATCTAAAATAATAAACTTAATCACATTTGCAAAATAAATTTTTCTAAGTAAAATAACATTTACAAGTTCCAGGGATTGGGAGCTAGTATTTTGGGGTGCCCACTATTCAGTCTCCTGCATTATTCATTTCTAGGAGACAAAGAGAGAATTGGATCTCAAAGCATCTGTTAATCTGCAGGTGTTTCTGATGAGCAGGCAAGCCCTTACCATGTGTGGAGCTACGGTTGACAGAGTATGTTACTGTGTTCTTGGATACAAAATGGTAGGTCTTAAGATGAGTGTTACAGAGAGAGTTATGTTCCCCTGAAATTCATATGTTGGAAGTTCTGACTCGTAATAGAACTGTATTTGGAAGTAGGGCCTTTAAGGAGGGAATGAATAAGCTGAGGCCATAAGGGTGGGTTTCTAATAAAATAGGACTAGTGTCCATACAAGAGGAAGAAGAGATACCAGGAATAAGTGAACACAGAGAAAAGGCCATGTGAGAACAAAAACAGAAGGCAGTCATTGACAAGCCAAGGAGAGACCAATCCTGCTGGTATCTTGATCTTGGACTTTGAGCTTGTAGCACTAGAAGGAAATAAGTTTTTGTTTGAGCCATTAGCTGTGGTATTTCATTATGGTAGCAGGAGCAGACTGATCCAATGAATAAAGGGATAGAGAACGAAATTAGTTAATGTAATAAATTGAGAAGAATTAAGTTAGGAGAGAGTGACTCTGGTAGAGCCTGGCAAACAGAGTAACATGGGAAATCTTGAGGGGAAGGGATGAGCAGTAAGGAAGTATGCTGGAACCTATGGAAATAGATGACCAGTGAGACATGTCTCATAAGAGTATGCCCAAAACACTTGCAAGAAAAGGCATATTTAAAATTCATTCCAAGTTGCTCATTTTTAGAAGATTTTATTTATTTATTTTTAGACAGAAGGGAAGGGAGGGAGCAAGAGAGGAAGAGAAACATCACAGTGTGGTTGCCTCTCACACACCCCCTACTGGGGACCTGGCCCACAACCTAGGCATGTGCCCTCACACGCCCACACTCAATGTACTGAACCACACCAGCCAGAACTGAATTTGTTCATTTTACAACAGTGTAAAATCTGTTTGCTCCCAAACTGCAAGTAGAGTGTGCTCTTTGCTATGCATTGCTTATATGAGCAGTTCAGGAAAAAAATCAAGGAAAAGGAATAGTTTCCCAACTGGTTTGGTGTCAAACAGAAAAAAAAAAAAAAGAAAGGAAAAGTGAAAAGCTGTATGAAATAGAGAGATTAGTAGAAGCAGGAACTCCAAACCAGATGTAATTATAAAGCCATAATTCCTTGAGGATTCACAGGGAGAGCACTGGACTTCTTCATACTGTATGCTGGAAGACTTGGGCGAAACTTATGGTTATCTCAAAGTATGGGGGTATATCATCTAACATCTGGGTAAGATATGCAAATTGCCCCGTGTTCTGATGTTCAATAATCACCCAGAAAATGATAGTTTATTTTTTCCCATCTCTTCTAACTACTGATAAGGATAGGTGGTTACAGCTAAGAGTTGAAATAAAGCAAACTTTTCAGCAAGTTATTTATGGGTGGATTAATATTCAGCTTAATCCTATGTATAGTCTCTAATACTCTGGCATGGACACACACACAAAAAAGACTATATGTAAAAATAAGGACTTGCGTTGGTCCCAAAAAGCAGTGTGAACATTTTTTGGATTTTATGGAAACTAGAAGAAAAATAACACACTTGCTTTTGGTGGAAATGGTAATTAGGTACCCCCAATTTATAAATTACCAAAAAAACATAAAATGAGGCCCACCAGGAGAACATTCTATAGGCTTTTTCTGTTTTCAATAGCACAGCTCCATACCACAGGGGAAAAGTCAGAATGTGTCTTTTTCTAACTTGACTAAATTTGAATCATGTTTAAAAATGATATAGGTCACCAGAGCAAGGAGGTACGGGGTAGTAAAGGATTAAGGGAGACAAACATATGGTGATGAAGATTTCAATTTGAGTGATGGGCACACAATGCAATATACAGATCATGTATCATAGAAATGTGCACTTGAAACCTACATGATCCTATTAACCAATGTCACCCCAATAACTGTAATAAAAAATAATTGGTTCAAGTAGAACAAGAATGCAAGAATTCAAGAGGGGAAAGTTCATGAGGTATTGTGCTTAGGGTTTCAGGATGAAGGAGGGAACACATAGGCTGTCATATGTCATCCATTGAGAAACTACACAGTTAATAGATAGGTACATATAATTAGTGATAAAGAACTATGCAGGAACTAAATTTCTGTTGGAACCCTACTATAGCTTCCAATTACTGACAACCCTCAGTTTCATGGCTGAGTTCATACTGCTGATGACTTCTTTGCTTCTTAACTATGGAGGTAGAAGATGAGCTTCTGGAGTGACCCAGATACATTCTTATATTTAACTGAAAAATCCAAAGAGAATTGGAAGTGCTCTCTTCTAGAAAATCCTGGTAAATAGTTCATCTATTCCAAGGGCTTTCTCCTCTGTCATGCCCCTGATCACCTTGACAACTAAAATAATATTTTTCTGAAAACAAATAATACAAATCAATCACACTTGTTTAGACTCTCAATTTTACTCTCTCAGTCTCTATAGTCTCTTTCAGTCCAGACTCTTACATATTGTGGAAGTTAATAACAGATTCCATAAGAATTCTTTTGAATGGGAAGACACATGCAGTGCCTCATAGGAAGGATGACAGTCCAGGATTTGGGGGATGTGTCTCTAGCAAAGCCTCAGGGAATTATAGGCAGTATGCTCCAAACCGCAGGAAATGTCAGCACAGCAAATTAAATCCTCCATAACAGCCTAGGTCCTCATGGTGTGGTTACATAGATGTCACAACACTTCTACCACCACAAAGGTTTACCTTCTCCTGGTCACCATCCCCACAGAAGTGGAAATCCTCCTGGCTATTCCTAAGTGAACTTTTATGACAGAGTAGAAAATTATGATGAGCACCTGCAATGTAACTATTGATGAGAGAGAGATTTCTTAACTGAGTCATTTTCCCCTGAAGGGGTGAAGCAAATTCCATTTCTTTATGCTTACTTTTGAAAATTATTTCGGGACTGCTGAGGGAAGCAGAAAGAAGACCATTGGACTTGAGAAGTTCATACCTCCTCAATACCTAGATTTTTCATTTCACCAAAATCTGTTCTATAGTGGCCTCTAGTTAAGTAACATAATTGGTTGATTACAGATACTGCAACTGACACAAGAATAAAGTTTCCAGTAGGCATTATGAAAGGGCTCTTCCAGACTGAAAAGTTGCAGGAAAAAGTTGCATTGGAAAGTAACTTTATAAAAATAAACTTTAAAGATTCTTATAGCTTCTATCATGGAAAGTTATCAAGGTATAAGTACAAAAAACAGAACCACAAGTAATATGTCAATGTTTGTTTAAAATATATTTTTTAATTTTTTAAGCATGTACAAACATGCACATGCACATACACACACACACAAAACATCTGAAAGTACATATACCAAATTACTGACAAGGGTAATCTCTTGGTTAAGTAATTTTTAGAATTTTTTTTGATTAATTGTATTTTCTATATTTTCAATAATGAGTATGCATTACTTAATAATAATAGAACAGTAATAATATTTTTAGAGAGAGAAAGAAGTTCAACTATTCAAATTCACTTCCTATTTTAGGCTCTGGGTTTTACCACAAAATTTATAAATGTTTTGCTGTGAGATTCGCAAACTTTTTCCACATTTATCAAACCCTTGTTTCCTTTCTCCACTGTAAAAAATAAATTTTGTGGGTCAGTTGAAAAACATTCACTGAAGACCTACTTTACTATCTTGGCCCAAGAAAAGGACCTACTCTCGTTGTCTTAAATATGTTTTTTAAAGAAATGGGTGCTTCCTTTGTTCACTAGGATAGGTCAGTGCACCAATTACTTTCAGAGCTATTGTCTCCGTCTCTAGGAGAAAGGTTTTGACCTGAGTTTTGAAGTAAAAAATGAATCATTGATTGCAGGGAGAGGGAAGAGGTTTTCAGGATGTAGGAGTGTCTTTGGATAATAACTAGCATTGATTAAGCATGTTGTAGGAACTTTACATGCTTTATTTCATATAGTCTTCCAAATAATGTTTTTGAAGTTAATGAAATTGTTCCAACATCTCCAGTTAGGAATTGAGCCCTTATTCTATGACTTTCTTGCCCTGATAAGTGTACACAAGATGGGGAGAAAAAAGCACTGAACTTTATTTCCAACAGCTGTAAGGACAAATTTTGGGTCCATATCTACTTGTTTCTTTTGAGGTAGTGTAATTAAATCATCCCCATTTCCCAGTTGAGGAAACATATACAGAGGACATTGCTGTATAATTAGAGAAGGAAAGATAAGAAAATAATTGATGCAAACATATTTGAAGTATGTAACAGAAACAAATAGAAGTTTTCAAAGGGTATAGTAAGGTATCTGGACATATACAAATACAAATAAGAAAATGTTTAAAATCTGTAATATGGTATTACTTGACATGCTTTATTCTCAAAATAATATTTTGAAATAAGTACAATTGTTCCTGTTTTCCAGGTTAAGATTTGGGGCTTAGAGATGTTAAGTGACTTGATAAATACAAAAAAATTAGAAAGAATGAAATAAAACATAATGTAAAATATAATGAATGATTTAAAAAAAATAGGGAGATGATGTCAGCAAAATGGAGACTTAGGAGAACCCAATGCTTTTGTCTTCCACAAAAACTAAAAGAAAAAAAAACAAAAACAAAAAACAAATAAACTACAAACTGTCAAAAATAGATCTAGGAAGTTCTATGGTACAACAAAGCAACAGAAACCCTGCAGAGCTAAAAAGAAAAAAAAAAAACTGGCCACAAAGAAAAACATAGAAAGCATTTCACCTGTGTCACCCCAGCCACTAGTCCAGAGAAGCTTGGCACTTGGAGAGATCCCTTCAGAAGGATTTCATCCCATGGACAAAAGGAGAGCAGGAGAGCTCCAACAAACCTTACTACCATGGCAGTGTTCATCTTTTGCTACTAAGGACTTCCAACGTCTTCATGAACACTGAAAAATTTCTGAGTATTGACTTTGTGGCCTGCTGTTTTGCCAAATTCACTTACTAGGTAATGTAGTTTTTTGTGGAGTCTATAGGATTTTCTATGTACACTATCATGTCACCTACAAACAATGACAGTTTTACTTCCTCTTTTCCAATTTGGATACCTTTTCTTTCTTTCTCTTGTCTGATCGCTGTGGCTAGGACTTCCAATACTATGTTGAATACAAGTGGTGAAAGTGGACACCCTTGTCTTGTTCCTGATCTTAGTGGGAAAGCTTATAATTTTTGCCTGTCCACTATGATGTTAGTTGTAGATCTCTCATATATGGCCTTTATTACGGTGAGGTATGCTCCCTCTATTCCCACTTTGCTAAGTGTTTTTATCATAAATGGGTGCTGTACCTTATCAAATTAAGTATTTTTTAAGCATAATGAACAAGATAGGGATGTTCACTCTCACCATTTCTAACTAACGTAGTAATAGAAGTTTTAGCCACAGAAATTAGGCATGAAAAGAAATATAAGGCATCCACATTAGAAAGGAAGACAAAAATTATGTTTGCAGATGATGTAATCTTATGAATACAAAACCTTAAAGATTGCACCAAAATAATGATAAATTTAGCAAAGTTGCTAGACACAAATTCTATGCACAAAAAGGTCTTTCTATATACTAACAAGGCTATTTAAACAGAGTGAATAAAGCAATCCCTTTATTATTGCATCAAAAGCATAAAATAATCAGGAATAAATTTAATCAACAAGTTGAGGGATTTGTACACTGAAAACTTTAATATATTGGTAAAAGACATTAAAAAAACACAAACCATTAGAAAGACATCTCATGATATTATTAGTTGATATTGCTAAAAAAATCATACTATTCAAAGTGATTTACAGATTCAATACAATCCCTCTCAAAATTCCAACACCATTTTTCATGGAAACATATAGAACTATTTTAAACCTGTATAGAATCACAACAAAAAATTAACTAGCCAAAGTAATATTGAGGAAGATGAACAAAGCTGGAGGCATCGCATTTCCCATTTTTGAGCTATATTACAAAGCTTAGTGACCAAGACAATATGATATTGGTATAAAAACAGGCTCACAGACAAGTGGAACAGAGAGCCCAGAAGTAAACTATGCATATAAGGTTAACTAATTTTTGATAAGGTCACTAAGAACATGCTGGGGAAATAATAATCTCTTCAATATATTGGGAAAACTGGATACATACATGCAAAGGAATGAAACCGAATCCCTATCTTATACCACTCACAGAAATTAACTCAAAATGGACTAAAGACTTGGATTTTAGAGGTAACTCCATACTGCTTTCCACAGTGGTTGCCCCAAGACACTAATTCAAAAGAACATAAGCACCCCTGTTACAGAGCAGAACAAGGGGGGCCCTGGGACGGTGATGCTCTTACTGAAAGAGACTCAGGTCCGTCTTGTCCGCCGCCTTAAAGGAAAGATATCTCTCAATGCCAGAGATTCGTGAAAAGGAAAGGAAACGTTTATTTAGTGCTATACAAACTTAAAGTAGTGACCTAATGTCTTTACCAAAATCCCAAAGTCCCTTAAAACACCCACAAATACACACAGTCCTTCCTTCCCCCTTGCCCAGTCTGGGGTACCATATCTCAGGAAAGGAGATAGAAGTCCAGTCTCAGGCAGTGTCTGGTTCTTCCCAGTAATCCGTGCTCGGCTGGTAGGCCTCCCTCGGTTCTCGGCACCATCAGCTGTGTTGCCGTCCAGGCAGGATCTCCAATTAATCCAAAGCCATGCAGCACCGTCTCATGGTCTACTGGTAAGAGTTCTTTCACCCTTCTTCCAGGCAAAGTCTCTCTTGCTTCCCCGGGCCACGTGACCAAAAGAAGCACCTCAAAGCCACGCAGTCCTCTCCTACCAGAGCTGCAGGGGTCTGCACTCTGGCAAAACCGCGTGGTCCTCTCTCCACTGCTCCAGCCACGTGGTCCTCTCTCCCAGGGCTGCGTGAGACCTCCACTCTGCCAAAAGCCGCGTGGTTCTCTCTTCACAGAGATGCAGGAGCCCTGTACTCAGCCAAGTCCGCGTGGTTCTCCCTTCACAGAGATGCAAAAGCCCTCTGCTCTGCCAAAAGCCACGTGGTTCTCTCCTTTATGGCTGCCACGCCTGGGCTTTTAAATCCCGCGCCAATCTTCCTCTGCAGCCCCACTTCCGACTCCTCCCACACTTGGCCACACCTGCCTTCAATCTGCTGTCCTTTCCAGCTTTTCTGGTCGCCATTATGGGTCTGGGCAGGTGTGGCCCCATGTTATGGAGCCAATCATCTCCAAGCTCTCACGCAGGCGCTGTAACTCGGGGGACCTGCCCCCCCCAGTTACATCTTGGTGGGGAAGTTACTTCCATCCCCCTGGCTCAGAGCATGGCCATAGCTATTTAACATATCTATGTAGCCAGTCAAAGGTTATAGATATGTTAAATGACCACACCCCAGAGGTTAGCTGCAGAGCTGTTGCTATGCAAAACAGTTCTCAATGGGCCTGCTCCATTTGTCTCTTTCCTCCACCCACACCTGGGGGTGGGGGTAGGACATCCTAGTATTTTCTGAACACCTTGAGTTCTGGACCCCATTTTAAATGTCCATTTGGGGTCCCCCCTCTTGGCCGCACCCTGTAACACCCCTATGCTCATTGCAGCGTTACTTACAATTGCCAAGATATGGAAGCAGCCCAAGTGTCCATCAATAGATGAGAGGATAAACAACTATGGGACATTCATGCAATACTATTTGGTCATACAAAAGAAAAAAATCTTACCATTTGTGACAGCATGGATGGACCTGGAGAGCATTATGCTAAGTGAAATAAGCCAGTTGGAGAAAGACAAATGCCATATGATCTTGTTACAGGGTGCAGCCAAGAGAGGGGACCCCAAACGGACATTTAGAATGGGGTCCAGAACTCAAGGTGTTCAGAAAATACTAGGATGTCCTACCCCCCCGCCACGCCCAGGTGTGGGTGGGGGAAAGGGACAAATGGAGCAGGCCCATTGAGAGCTGTTTTGCATAGCAACAGCTCTGCAGCTAACCTCTGGGGTGTGGTTATTTAACATATCTATAACCTTTGACTGGCTACATAGATATGTTAAATAGCTATGGCCATGCTCTGAGCCAGGGGGATGGAAGTAACTTCCCCACCAAGATGTAACTGGGGGGGGGGAGGTCCCCTGAGTTACAGCACCTTCGTGAGAGCTTGGAGATGATTGGCTCCATGACATGGGGCCACACCTGCCCAGATCCACAATGACAACCAGAAAAGCTGGAACGGACAGCAGATTGAGGGCAAGTGTGGCCGAGTGTGGGAGGAGTTGGAAATGGGGCTGCAGAGGAAGATTGGCGCGGGGATTTAAACCCAGACACGGCAGCCATAAAGGAGAGAACCACGCGGATTTGGCTGAGTGGGGACTCCCGTGGTCCTGGGAGAGAGAGGACCACGTGGCTGGAGCGGTGGAGAGAGGACCACATGGCTGGACCAGTGGAGAGAGGACCACACACCTTTGCCAGAGTGGGGACCCCCACAGCAGTAGTAGGGGGAACCATCACCCAGCTTTAGCAGAGATTCCGGCGACACAGCTGAGGGTGCCGAGAACCGAGAGAGGCCTACCAGCTGAGCACAGATTACTGGGAATAACCAGATACTGCCTGAGACTGGACTTCTATTTCCTTTCCTGAGATACGGTACCCCAGACTAGGCAAGGGGGAAGGAAGGACTGTGTGCATTTGTGGGTGTTTTAAGGGACTTTAGGATTTTGATAAAGACATTAGGTCACTACTTTAAGTTTGTATAGCACTAAATAAACATTTCCTTTCCTTTTCACGAATCTCTGGCATTGAGAGATATCTTTCCTTTAAGGTGGCGAACATGACAGACCTGAGTCTCTATAGTATTATCGTCCCAGCCCCCCCCTTGTTTGTTCTGTAACAGTTTCACTCATATGCAGAATCTAATGAACAAAGTGAACTAAGAAGCAAACTAGAGACAGACTCATAGATAGAAGATGACAGCTAGTGGGGGTGGGTATTAGGGGGTGGAGGAATCCAGCCAAAAAGAAAAAGGATTCATGGATATGGACAACAGTGCGGTGATTGCTGGGGAGGGGGTGTAAGGGCAGTAGAAGGTAGTATAAAAAATACAATAAAGATTGAATTTTTTTAAAAAAGAAGTGTAATTGTAAGAAGTAACAACTATTAGGGAACTTGACTTATCAGAGCTACCAATCTGATTTAGGCTAATGCCCTGTTCAGTCCTTCCATGCATACCACAAGATTCCCCCATTTTCCTGCATGGACCTTCCTATGTCCCACCTCTCCCCATTCTCCTCCATGGTCCCTTCCACCCCCCACCCTCCCATTCCCCTGCGAGGTTTCTCCCAACAGCACCCCACACCATTCTCCTCCATGGTCTCTCCTGTCCCCCACCCTCATTTCCCTCCCACCCCTCTATTCCCTTCCATTCTCCTCCATTGTCCTCCACACTCCATTCCCCTCCATAGTCCTTCCCTCCACCCCCCATTCCCTCCGTGGACCCTCCTGCCTTCCACCCCCCAATTCCCGCCATGGTCTCTCCCTCCCTCCATCCCCTCTCATTCAGGGTCCCTGTCTCCCTTGGCCCCACCTTCACTGACTTGCTGATGTCATCAGCTGGCCCTTGTGACGTCACAGAGCAGATCCTCTTCTGTCTGTGCATGGCCCGGCCAAGCGCAGAGGCATGCGGCCCGCAGGAGTGGTCGGTCCTATCACAGGGTGGCGATGTCTACGGGCAGCGCAGCCTCCCGGCCTCGGGTTCTGAGTGGAGAGACTCCCGGTGCAGACAGGTGACAGGAGGAGCACATAGTGGGAGAGTCAGCGGTGGAGGAACCAGGGATGGAGGAGCCAGAGACCAGCGGGACACGGGTGAGCAGTAGCATCTCAGGACCAGCTGTGTCCTCAACTCTCCCTTCCTTCCTGCTCCCCACACTGTCCTGTCCTCCAACAGGGGGACACCCCCCACAGCCTGGCTCCAGCCTTCCTACCCACCGACCTGGAGGGTGGCTGCCCCTCTAACCCTGGCCCTCATAAGCCATGCCCACCCTAACCCATGGTCCCCCCTGACCCGTGGTTCCCCTTCGTCTCTATCAGGATGCTCCAAAAGGGCCCGTTCCCATGGACACATCCACGGCTCTAAAGCGACTGCACAAGGAACTGCTGGACATCACTACGGACCCCCCTCCCATGTGCTCCGCGGGGCCGGTGGATGATGACATGTTCACGTGGAGGGGGGCTGTCATGGGTCAGGATGACAGTCCTTATGAGGGAGGGGTCTTCTCACTAAGCATACACTTTCCTTGTAATTACCCCTTCAAACCTCCGCGGATTTACTTCATCACCCGGATATACCATCCCAATATCAACAAAAGAGGGAATATCTGTCTAGATATTCTCAAGTCCCGGTGGTCTCCTGCACTGACAATATCCAAAGTATTGTTACCCATCAGCTCCATATTATGTGACCCCAACCCCAAGGACGCCTTAGTTCCATCCATTGCGAGAATGTACTTAAAGGATAGGGACAAGTATAATAGCGTAGCTCGAGCTTGGACCAGAAAATACACCATGTGAGTGAAAAGTAAATGATAAACCACCACCTTAATAAAACACCTGGCTGTTGAACCAGTGGTCTTTTGACTGCTTTCTGGGAGGTATGGTTTCCCCATGTTTGTGGGTACATGGTGAACACCTGCCACACCTCGGTGTGTGGAGGGCGTGGGGAGGCATGGGGGTGGGGTCAGGTTGGGGGATGGGGAGGGACGGAGGTTGGACACCTGCCACATCAGGGTGTGTGGACAGGGTAGAGGGAGGTGCAAGGGTGGGGCAAGGGTGGGGGATGGCTGAGGGGGAGGGAGTCCAGTTTTCATGAACATTTTACTGAAAGCCTTCTTTCCTGCTTCAGGATGGGAAAGCAAGACCAAGGGGGTGGTGGGCTTAGGATGAGTCCTTTAGAACTGACACTGGGGAGGAAAAACTGGATGAAGATTAGAAAACTCATTAGGTATCTATTTTATTCGGAAGAACCCGTGTCTTCAGGTGTGTTGCTTTAGCCAGGATGTTAAGTAACCCATACTGTCTACTTTGAGGCCTACATTGAACTGGACAAACAGTAAGTGGATGAGGAGTAACATGAAACAATGTGTTTTGTCCCAGAATTCTCCACCCCCCACCCTTCAATGCCCACCTTTTGGACCAGTCTGCCTCCTTCCACAGTCTGGGTTATACCCCAATTCTCAGGACATGCCTATTTACGATAGCTAATATGCACAAGATGCCCAGGTGCCCATCAGTAGATGAGTGGATAAGACAACTTAGTACATGTACACAATGTAATACTATGTGCCCGTAAAAAGGGAAGAATATCCTACCATTTGAGACAGTGTGGATAGACCTGGAGAACATTATGCTAGTGAAATAAGCCAGTCAGAGAAAGAAAAATGCCATATGATTTCACTCATGTGGAATCTAATGAACAAAATAAACTGATGGGCACAGCAGAACCAGGAGGATGGACACATTGACCAGGCAGAGAGGTGACAGGGACAAATTGCAGGGATGGATGAAAAAAGGTGAAAATACACATATATATATAGAATTTAATTTTCTTTAAATAAATGCTAAGAATTGGAATTTCTGGGCTGGGAAGTAGTTCCATTTTTAGTTTTGGGGGGAAACTCCTTACTGCTTTACAGAGTACCTCCACCAGCCTACATTCCAATCCACACAGAATGAGGGTTCACCTATACACATACAGACAAACACATCTACAATTAGTATTTTCATCTTCTTTAAATAAATATCATGAATTGGTGTGCGTGACTTATATGTTAGTTCTACTAGTAGTATTCTGAGGTATCTCCATGCTGCTTCCCGCAGGGGAAGCACCAATCTCCATTCAGATCAATTGTGAATGAGTGTTTGAATGTCCCCACAGCCTCAAAAGCACTCTTTGTTTGTTGCCTAGGTGTGTACATACACTGCATGTTGTCTGCCCATACATCTATGGACGGACATTTGGGTCGATTTCATATCTTGGCTAGTAGAAATAATGGTGCATTCGATACTGGTGTGTGTGGGTATGTATATATATATATATATATATATATATATATATATATATATATATATATATATATATATATATAATATACACCTCCACAATTAGTGTTTTAATCTTTTTGATTAAATACCAAGAATTGGTGTTCCTGCTTTGTATGACAGTTCTACATTTAGTGTTCTGAAGAATCTCCATGGTGATTCCCGGAGTGGCTGCACCAGTCACCTTAACCATCGACAGAGAATCAGTGTTTGCCTGTCCCCACAGCCTCACCACCACTGGTTGTTTGTTTCCTGGGTGTGTACATACACCGCGTCTTGTATGTCCATTCATCCATGATTGGACATCTGGGTTGCTTCCATATCTTGGCTAGTATAAATAATAGTGCATTCGACACAGTGGTGTGTGTTTGTATGAACATATATGTGTATTTGCGTACATACACATACACCTCTACATTTAGTATTTTCATCTACAAAAATTGGTGTTATTGTTTTGTATGTTATTCTACTTTCAGTGTTCTGAGAAACCTCCATTCTGCTTCCTGCAGTGGCTGCACCAGTGTACATTTCCTTCCATAGTGCATGAGGGTTCGGCTCTTCCCGTCGCCTCACCAGCACTCGCTGTTTGTTGCCTTGGTGTGTACATACACCGCATTCTGTCCATTCATCTATGGATGGACACATGGATTTCCTCCACATCTTGGCTAGTATAAATAATGGTGCATTGAACACAGTGTTGTGTCTGGCTATGCATATATAATATTTATATGCACATACACCTCTACATTCACTATTTTCATCTTCTTCAAATAAATACGTAGAATTGTGTTGCTGGTGTGTATGTTAGTTCTACTATTAGTGTTCTGAGGAATCTCCATGCTGCTTCTCAGAGTGGCTACACTGTCTCCTTACCCAACCACAGCGAATCAGTGTTTGCCTGTCCCCACAGCCTCACCAGACAACGTTGTTGGTGTCCTTGGTGTGTACATACATGGAAACATGTCTGTCCATTCATCTATGGATGGACACCTCGGTTGCTTCCATAGCTTGGATAGTATAAATAATCTTGTATTCCACACAGTGTTGTATGTGTGTGTATGTGTATATGTAAATATATATATATATATATATAATATTTTCATGTTCTTTAAATAAATACCAAGAATTGGTGTTGCTGTTTTGTGTGTTAGTTCTAGTTTTAGTGTTCTGAGGTATCTCCATGCTGCTTCCCGCAATCACAGCCCAGTCTGCATCCCCATCCATTGTGAATAATAGTTAGACTCTCAACACAGCTTCACAAGCACTCTTTGGCTGATTTCTGTGTGTGTACATGCAACGCATCTTGTGTGTCCATTCATCTATGGATGGGCATCTGGGTTGCTTCCATATCTTGGCTAGTGTAAATAATGGTGCATTCGCCACAGTGGTGTGTGTTTGTATGAACATATATATATATTTGTGTACATACACATACACATACACCTCTACATTTAGTATTTTCATCTGTTTTAAATAAATACAAAAATTGGTGTTGTTGTTTTGTATGTTATTTCTACTTTCAATGTTCTGAGAAATCTCCTTTCTGCTTCCTGCAGTGGCTGCACCAGTGTCCATTCCCTTCCATAGTGAATGAGGGTTCGGCTCTTCCTGTTGCCTCACCAGCACTCGCTGTTTGTTGCCTTGGTGTGTACATACACCGCATTCTGTCCATTCATCTATGGATGGATACATGGATTTCCTCCACATCTTGGCTAGTATAATTAATGGTGCATTGTACACAGTCTTGTTGTGGGTGTGCATATATAATATTATACACACACACACACACACACATATGACCCTACATGCAGTATTTTCATCTTCTTTAAATAAATACCTATAATTGTGTTGCTGGTGTGTATGTTAGTTCCACTGTTAGTGTTCTGAGGAGTGTCCATGCTGCTTCCGAGAGTAGCTACACTCTCTCATACCCAATCACACAGAATCAGTGTTTGTATGTACCCACAGCCTCAACAGCACTCGTTGTTTGTTGCCTTGGTGTGTACATACACCCTAACTTGTCTGTCCGTTCATCTATGGATGGACACCTGGGTCACTTCCATATCTTCGCTTGTATAAATAATGTTCCATTCAACACCATGTTGTGTGTGTGTATGTATATATATACACACACAACTACACAACTACACACACACAACTACATTTGGTATTTTAATCTTCTTTAAAAACATACAAAGAATCGGTGTCCATGGTTTGTATGTTAGTTCTACAGTTAGTGTTTTGAGGAATCCACATGCTGTTTCCTGCAGTGGCTACAGCAGTCTGCATTACCATCAAGAGTGAATGAGTATTTGCCTGTCCCCGAAGCCTCACCAGCACTCGTTGTTTGTTGCCTTGGTGTGTACATACACCGCATCTTGTCTCTCCATTCGTCTATGGATGGACACCTCGGTTGCTTCCATATCTTTGATAGTAGAAATAATGTTGCATTCCAGAAAGTTCTGTGTGTATGTGTGTGTGTATGTACACATTTGCTACTTTTATCTTCTTTAAATGAATACCAAGGACTGGTGTTCCTGGTTTGTATGTTAGTTCTACTTTCAGTGTTCTGAGAAACCTCCATTCTCCCTCTTGCAGTGGCTGCACCAGTCTACATTCCCTTCCAAAGTGAATGAGATTTCACCTGCCCCCATAGCCTCACCTGCACTCATTGTTTGTTGCCTTGGTGTGTACATACACCGCATTCTGTCCATTCATTTATGGATGGATACATGGATTGCCTCCACGTCTTGGCTAGTATAAATAATGGTGCATTGAACACAGTGTTGTGTCTGGCTATGCATATATAATATATATATGCACATACACCTCTACATTCAGTATTTTCATCTTCTTTAAATAAATACCTAGAATTGTGTTGCTGGTGTGTGTTAGTTCTAGTATTAGCTTTGTGAGGAATGTTCATGCTGCTTCCCAGAGTGGCTACACTCTCTCCATACCCAACCACAGAGAATCAGTGTTTGCCTGTCCCCACAGCCTCACCAGCACTTGTTGATGGTTGCCTTGGTGTGTACATACATGGAAACATGTCTGTCCATTCATCTATGGATGGACACCTCGGTTGCTTCCATAGCTTGGATAGTATAAATAATGTTGTACTCTACAAAGTGGTGTGTGTGTGTGTGTGTGTGTGTGTCTGTGTGTATGCATGTATTTAATATTTTCATCTTCTTTAAATAAATACCAAGAATTGGTGATTGTGTTTTGTATGTTAGTTCTGCTTTTGGTATTCTGAGGTATCTCCATCCTGCTTCTCGCAGCGGCAGCACCAGTCTGCATTGCCATCCATTGTGACTGAGTGTTTTAATGTCCCCACAGCCTCACAAGCACTCTTTGTTTTTTGTCTGTGGTGTGTACATACACTGCATCTTGTCTGTCCATTCATCTATGGATGGACATCTGGGTTGCTTCCATATCTTCGCTTGTATAAATAATGCTCCATTCGACACAGTGGTGGGTGTGTGTATGGGCACACACACACATATTCATATACATATGTGTGTGTGTTTATATATATATTTAACACATACACCTCTACATTTAGTATTTTCATCGTCTTTTAATAAATACCAAGAATTAGTGTTGCTCATTTGTATGTTAGTTCTGCTTTTAGTGTTCTGAGGCATGTACATAATGCTTCCCCAGTAACTGCAACAGTTTGCATTCCCATCCATAGAGAATGAGTGTTTGCCAGTACCCACAGCCTCACCAGCACTCCTTGTTTGTTGCTTTGGTGTGTACATAGCATCTCCTCTGTCCATTCATATATGTATGGATATGTGGATTGCCTCCATATCTTGTCTAGTATAAATAATGGTGCATTGAACACAGTGTTGTGTCTGTGTATGCACATGAATACTCAAATATGTGTATACATATATCAGTATTTTCATCTTTTTTAAATAAATACTGAGAATTGGTGTTGCTGGTGTTATGTTAGTTCTATTTTTAGTGTTCTGAGGAATGTCCATGCTGCTTCCCGCAGTAGCTGCATCAGTCTGCATACCCACTGACAGTGAAAGTGTTCGCCTGTCCCCACAGCCTCACCAGCACTGGTTGTTTCTAGCCATAGTGTTTACATACACCATACCTTCTCTGTCCATTCATCTATGGATGTACAACTAGGTTGCTTCCATATCTTGGCTAGCATAAATTTTGGCGCAATGGACAGAGTGCTGTGTGTCTATATATATCAATACACAAACACCTCTACATTCAGTATTTTCATCTTCTTTAAATAAATACCTGGTATTGTGTTGCTGGTGTGTATGTTCGTTCTACTATTACTGTTCTGAGGAATGTCCATGCTGCTTCCTGGAGTGGCTACACTCTCTCCGTACCCAACCACAGAGAATCAATGTTTGCCTGTCCCCACAACCTCACCAGCATTCATTGTTTGTTGCCTTGGTGTGTATGTATACTACATCTTGTCAGTCCATTCATCCATGGATGGACACCTGGGTTGCTTTCATATCTTGTCTAGTGTAAATAATGGTGCATTCAACATGGTGGTGTGTGTATGTGCATGCATACATATGTGTGTGTATATATATGTGTGTATATATACACATACATATATTTAGTACTTTCTTATTCTTTAAATAAATTCCAAGAATTGGTGTTGCTTGTTTTTGGGGTAGTGCCAGTTTTAGTTTTTTCAGGAAACTCCATAGTGCTTTTTCAGTTTCTTTGCCAGTCTGCCTTCCTACCCACAATGATTGAGGTTTCCCCTGTGCTCACAGGCTTGCCAACATGTGTAGTTTGTTGCCTGGGGTGTGTACATACATGACATCTTGCCTCTCCATTGATTTATTACTGGACACCTGGGTTGCTTCCTCATTTTGGCTATTATAGATAATGCTGTATTGAACACAGTGGAGTGTCTATTTGTATGTATGTGTACATATATATATTCATATACGTACATAATTTAGTACTTTGTTTTTCTTTAGATAAATACTAAGAGTCATAGTTGCTGAGTGGTATGGCAGTTCTCTTGTTAGTTTTAGAGGACTCCACATACCGCTTTCCACAGTGGCTACACCATTCTGCACCCTCCCCCAGAGTTCATGAGGGCTCTGCTGCCCCCACGGCCTCACCCGCACACATTGTTTGCTGCCTTGTTGATAATGGCCATTCTGGCTGGTGCTCTGCTTCCACACCAAGATGGACGAGACATTCTACTGTTTGTCTCCATGGTTTATGATGAGAAACCCGCTGTCGTTGGGATTCACGTTCTCCTATCAGCAAGGAAGCATTGCTTTTCTGGCTGCTTTCAGGATATGTTTTGTTGTTAGTTTGTTTACATTTTCAGAAGTTTAATTATAATGTTGGGATTTTTGACATTATCCTATTAAAGTTCAGTCACCGTCTTGAATTTGTAAGTTACTGTGTTTTTTTTTCCACCAAGTTTGTGATGTTTGAAGCCAGTATTTCTCTGTATAGTCTTTCAGCCCCTCTTCCCCTCCACTTGCAGTGAATCTTGTTTCACTTAATACAATAGTATTAATAACTGTATTAATGGTTCTGTTGGCTTTATAGACAGATGTACCCTATGGTGCATTAGCAAGTTTGATATAAGCTTCATTGCATCTCTTGTGAGAGTCTGTGTGTCATATAGGTTGACTGAACAGGCCAGTATCCTGAGGAGAGAAAGGAAGACTTCTGTGTTCATAATTCGAGTCATCGCTGGTATTCTTGGGTTTGTAGTTCTCTTCTGTGGTGGTGCAGGAAAAGGGAGAATACACTGTCAATCTTAGAAAAATGGACTTGTGTTCGATGTATTGCATGCAGTTATATTTTTGGTTACTTCTTAAGCATGGTCCAATACAAAACAAAAACAAAGATAATTCAAAATTTCAGAAAATCAAAGAAGATACTTGAGCATAAGTATTTAAATGACCCGAGCATTTCCATCCCACTGATACTTTTAAATTAAGGAGATGACCTAGACTTATTTTTTTGGCTGACCATAAAAAATGTTCCTAGCAAACCCTTGCAGCACTTTAACAAAGGGGAATTTGTAAAATTAGCACGTATTGTTTCAGATCCAGTCAATATCTTAGTTAGAAAAGCCACAGATACTTGAGGACTTTTCTTTGCAATATGAAAAAACTATATAATGTCAAATATATTAATTATGTTTAATTTAACTTCATATTTATAGAATTTTTATTGGTGACTTTTTAAAAATGCATTTGTTAATTCATCTTTTCATCCTGAACATGGTACTGATCAGTGTTCATACATCTCCGCTTGCAGAATTGCATTCTAATCAGAACTATAGTGAAAAGAGTGTCACACACTGAGTATTGTAACATAACTTCCTGAGCAAGCGGGACAGGAAGATGAATGAAGAGACAGAGAAATGAAGAACCAGCACTTTCAGAATGGAAGTGTGATAAAAGTCATTGGACTGAGAGTCCGATGACGCTATTAAAGTTAAATATTCTGGCCTTGGGCATGGATCTCATAAGCTGAACATTAACAAGGTACAAATGCACACGCACCAGTTTCCAAGTCCACTGCTGCCTGGCAACCACGATAGCAGCCCACTGACGAGGAAGAGCACTCCGTTTCCAGCATCCTCCAGCGGCGCCTTGCAGAAACCAGTCTGTACTACTGGGTATATTCTTAGAACTCACTCCATGTTATTCACACAAGTAATTGGGATCACAGTGGTTGTTTGCCTGAATATAAGGGGTTTATTGAGGAGATATTCTATGTCTTTGAGAGTACCAACACTCCACACCGAAGTCCATATCACGTGCTATAATTGCTAAAAAGTTTAATGTCAATAATGCAAGCCTAGAATTCAGAAACTAGCAAAAAAAGGGCAAAGGAATCCCAACTGTTTCTCAGCTAGCTCCTAATGCTATGAAAACCATGAAATATTTTCATTATTTAGCTCAGAAATATTATCTGAGCTGTGAGCCATGTTGATTTTGGAATATATTGGGTGTTGCATTAGGAAATTTGTTTATAGGCCAAATAACTTTCCTCATCTTAATTTCCTTCTTGCAATATCAACAAAGTGAACACTCCCAGCCTTATTTATAGGCTTACAGAAAGAGACTCAAAATCATGAAATGAATGCACCACTAGATCTGAGATTCTCCTTTTCACCAATCCCAGAAAAATTGCATTTAGGCACAGACTTCATTTAGGCAACTTTCACGATGAGAAATGTCATTACTGAGCAGACAGAAAAAGTGCTTGCTCTGGGAAGAGAACTGCTGTGCAATATTTGCATGCTTCTTAACAATGATAAGGAAGAAATGTCTATAATACATATTTTTGACAGTTCGACAGTTTCACAGTTCGGACCTGACACCCCACATTTAAAAGACAAGTAGTGGAAACTGCTAGTACCCTGCCCAACAGAGTTCACGGGCTACGGGAACAGATCCTCACGCTGCTACAGATGATGGCGCTTCCATACACTCTCAGTCTGCGCGGCATGGGACAAAAAATGGTGTACTTACCATATTCCTCACGGTAAATGTGTTATGATAGGTAAAGACTGATACATGGAAAGTAGATGACAGCTAGTGGGGGCTGGTTAGAAGGTGAAGGGATTGATCCAAAAAGAAAAAGACTCATGGACACTGACAGCAGTGTGGGGATTGTGGTGGAAAGCAGTGGGTGGAGGTAGAAGAGGGTATAAGGGGGATAAATGGTGATGGAAAAATGTGATAAAAATACAGCTATTAAAAAAAAGAGAGGCTGTGTCACTGAGGTTGGTATTAGAATGCACAAGGA
Source organism: Tonatia bakeri (assembly GCA_004024845.1). Taxonomy (NCBI): domain Eukaryota; kingdom Metazoa; phylum Chordata; class Mammalia; order Chiroptera; family Phyllostomidae; genus Tonatia; species Tonatia bakeri. The sequence continues at coordinate 1,682 of PVIA01015533.1, read as the reverse complement.
AATGAGGTGTGCTGAGGGGTTATTGAAATCTTTTTTTAATGTCAAGAGAGGCCTCATTTATAGGATGACATGCAAGCAAAGAATGAAAGCAAAACCACTACTTGCTGAATTTCCTTAATATTATTCTTTATGATTTCTGGTTTTCAGTGTTGTGTTAGGAATTTTAAAATATCTTTGATAGATGTTTAAAGCTACAAATGTGTTAAGTTCTATCAACTGAAAATTTAGCAGGCATTAACCACCTAGGTATAAATTGTTTGTATTAAAGTTTTCAAGAAAATTCATTTTAAGTTGTTCTATTATCCTGAAAAACTTAAAGTTAAAAACAATTACTAACCACTCAATAATAGTGTTAATTAAATTTATTGATTAAAAAAATTGCTCTTTCCAAATCTATGGGTTTGGGCCTGAAACATTCTCTGAAAAGGTAGTGTGTGACTTGAGTACCAAATTGTCCACTAAGAACTTTGAGAGCCAAACAATGATTTTTTTTCTGCAAATCGTAAAATACTTTTAATGATGTTAAATACCCTTCTTTTCAAATCAGTGCTAACTTACATAAGCTAGAATACCTCTTCATACTAATCTGCAAAGTTTGCATCACATAGATTGACAAAGACATGAGAGAAGATAAAACAATGTGAAGGCAAAATTAGTGATTTTTCAGTAATGACGCCTAACACTGCCTTGAGCATTCTAATTCAGATAATCAATTACCAAGTTTACCTAGCACCAAGAGCTGTTGCTAGGCAAAACTGTAAAGTAGTCATAAATGCAATTTAATTTCTGCCTCTTCTCCTTTTCTATCTTGTGTTTTCCTTTTTGAGTCCCCCAACTAGGGCTTCACTAGTCCCTACTATGTAGAATATGCTGTGGGTTTTCACAACTGGCCAAACTATTTTGTGTTACTACCTACTTGGGAGCAGTATTATAAAATAGTTGAAAAGAGGACTCTTTGGACAGACACATTAATGAATTCAAAAGACTGATTTGCTAATGGTTGAATTGTATGTACAGCAATAAGAAGGAAGGGAGAAAGTTAAGGGATGAACAATTTCCTTCCACTATTTTTCAACTCACATGTTGGGCCAAGCAGCCTCACTCTAAAGATGGCCCCACTATGACCTTCTTTAACTACAGTGTTACTTATCTCAAACACATGTAAGATAGGCAATTCCTTAATCAAGTTCCGAGAAAGACATCGAGAATTCCTTTTACTTTAATTTTCCTTGGCTCACAGAGGAAAAGAAGTATTTTTTTTTGGGGGGGGGGGAAGAAGTAAAACTATATTTGAGCATGGCATGGTTGTTTACATAGAAAATCTCAAGTGATCTACAAAACTACTAGTACAAGGTGCAGGATACAGGCTAGTATGCAAAAAATAATCACATATTATATACTAGCAGCAAACAATTAGGAATGGCGTTAAAAATTCAATTTATAATGTTAAATAAAACTCTTAAAAATACATTTAACAAAAAAGTGCACAAGTTCTGTTCACAGAAAGAAAACTGCATAATATTGCTTTTGAGAGACATTTGAAAAAGACCTGACCACACAGAGACAAACCATATTTCTGGACTGGATGATTCAACAGTACCAAGACACCAGTTCTCCTCAAATTGATCCATAGATTTTGCTTTGCAGGTATAACCTCTGAATAATTTTTAGATATTGCTGCT